>JAVGVS010000072.1:1197064-1312433 GCA_032718565.1 Distichodus sexfasciatus
AATAATAATAATAATAATAAAGCAAAACAGAAACAATAATAATAAAAAATATTTTATAAAAGAATCATAAAGAATAATAATAATCAAAAAGAAATAATAAAATAAAATATAATAAAAAGTAAATATGTAGTAAAAATAATCATATAGAATAATAAAAGTAATCATGTAGAATAATAATCAAAAATAAACAATAATAAAAAATTAATCTGTGCTAAAAATAATAATCCTGTAGAATAATAATAAAAAGAAACATTAAAACAGGTATAAGCAACAAATAAAAATGTAACAAAAATAATCCAAAGACTTCAGGCACGTTTTTTTTTTTTTTTTTTAAAGTTTATATACATAGTATTTCATAATAAATTTAGTTTTTGATTTTTAAATTGCTGCCGTATCAGAGTCACACTGTTTTGCAGTGTATTTTGCATTGTGTAGTGACTACTAAATAGTGTGTGTGTGTGTGTGTGTGTCACCGACGCCAGTGTTTAGTTTTGAGCAAGGAAAAGCAATCTTGAGTCAACCTTTCATTTGGCAAGACAAGTCTTAAAGTTGTGTTTACTGTTTTGAGAGCAGGGAGGGAAGATTTCAGTACATGTGATTAAGCAATTCAGACTGGATTTGGCAACAGACCCTGACCGAATTCCCCCCAAATTTACATCACATACGACCACAAGATGGCAGCCTTGTCAAAGCTTAGAAACATGAACAGAAAAATGATTTTTTTCCTCCTGAAAGATGCAGCGGCATTACATTACCGTATAATATGGCACCACAAGCTCACCCTGTAAGGGTTTTGTTAATTCCACAGCGCTCCAGGGAAACTGATTATCGAAGCAGGACTGCATTTTAATTTGAATACAGCTCAAGTATGAATGTCACGATTTCATAAGACCAGAAATTCTCAAAGCTTTTGGAGACGTGTGACTTCTGCCTCTCCAAAACCAGCATGAGAACTCGGTTCAGGCTGAGTTCACATAAGAGCTCCGTGCGCTTCACTGCACATCTCTGCTGTCCGTTTCCGGACCGTTCCGGCTCTTCTGGAGCTGTGATGTGGAACGCCGAGGCCGCGATTCCTTTGCTACAACATCTTATCAGGCTTTAATATATGCTCTAAAAAGAGCGACGTGTCCTTCCATCTCTCTCTCTCTCTCTCTCTCTCTCTCTCTGTGCTGCAACAGGCCTCACTGGCACGGCTTCTGATCCTCTGATAATAATATCATCGCTGGCTTTCCCTTTGCACTTACCTGTTAAAATTTAAACACAACATCTTGCTGGAGTTCAGCACTTGGAAAAGATTCCTATTGCACTACAACATGTGCTTGTTTGGCTTTTTATTTTACATTTGCAGAATGAAAGAGATTTTATAAACTCTTTTATGTTTTTTTGATTTTATAAATATATTTCTTTTCTATAAGACTTTGCATTTGCCTTCACTCATGTCATCTTATTATCTTAACATTTTTTGATCATTGTTAGTGTCATAAACTATCTATCTATCCGTCTATCCATCTATCTATATATCTATGTATGTATATATATATGTATACATATACACGCACATACATACAAATTTATGACACGTCTTTTAATCCTTCCAAATGTACAGGATCCGCTGGCACTTTTTGGCCTTGTGAGTGTTGTTCTTTCCCGGATGAGTGATGGGAAGAGAGCGTTCCATAAATCTCAGGCTTAACTGAGAGTGATGGTGGGGGTGTTGTGAGGGACGACGTGCTGACAAGCGCTCTGACTCATGTGCCAAGCGTCTCCGGACCCCCCTAAGAGATACTTAGTACCGGAAAAAAGCCCAGAGCTGCCGTCTACGCCCAGGCCCTGTCACACAGCAGAAACGTGAGGATTACACTACATGTTTGTTGTTCGTAAACGTCACCTCTTTTCCAACACGTTACATTTCCATAAAATGGGATGAACTCTGAGGAACGAGGAAACACCAAAAACAGAATTTGCTTGTTTAGTTAAGGGAAATTCGAGTGGTTGTATGCAAAAGACTTACAAAGTATGTGACACAATACATCTTAATAACACTCAAACACCATCAAGCTAAAAAAGGAGCTTTTCAGCTTGTGATAGTGTAACGTTGACGGTGGATGATGCATAAAAAGTATTAAAAATATAATAAACTGAAATAGTTCATAGACTTGAGCCTCGGTGTTTTTGTGGATTTTTGATCTGCTCAGTGTGGACCTCACCAATAACTGGTTCTGCCACACAAACTGGGAGAGTGCAAAATACTTTGATTTTACAGACATCCATAAGGACACGCGTCAACATCATTTTATTATCTTATTCGCGTCCACATCATTTTATTATTTTATTCGCGTCCACATCATTTTATTATTTTATTATGACATCTGTCCTCTGTCAACGTCCAGAGAATTCTGTTTGCAACTCATCATTTTGCAGTGTCTAAATGCTGATGTTTGGGACACACAAGCACCATCCACTGATGCTAGTTTCCAACTTTTTCATAAGGCAACTGAAAACATGAATGACTAAATGATTGAAGTCTCTGTAGACAGGTGGCAATTAGGAGCAGATTAAAGAAAATTATACCTTTATTTAATTCCGCCCACTCAGGAGAACCGGTGGGAGAGACGTAGGGGACACACTCCACATAGAACAGCACCACAGGACCAGTGGTGTGTCTCTGAATGTGTGTGTGTGTGTGTGTGTCTGATCTAAACTCGCTTTGGGCACTCTGTACCCACATTTCAGCAACAGAAAAACAGCATTCACGTTCAAGATTCAAACTTATTTATTTGTCACATCCATAGTTGTTAGGGGTGTGAAGATACATTGATCTACATCAGTGCAATGATCCAAAATGAAAACATTGATCAGACGTTTTATACTGAAGAGCAGGTTTAAAAGAGGGTTATTTAAAAAGAGGGTTGTTTGTCATTGGAATGTGTTGTTGAGCTCAGGTGCAAGTTATATTTTACCTGCATTTTTGTAATTTGATATGAATCGGGCTCTACAGAGGGGCAATCACCCACCTAAGGGGAAGAGAGATTGTAAGATATGTCAAATGTCGTTTTGTTTTTAATTTTTTATTTGATTTGTTTTGTAAAAATGTATTTTGATTGATATTTAAAAAAAAAAAAAAATTATCTGACTCTGTACATACCCAGCCATCAAACATAGCTATCAAATAGACCAATGTGAAGCCTGACCAATAGAATTACTATTGTAAAATAAAAATGAACAAAAATGGACTTACAAGGTCTACATATGTGACTCTGCACTGCGAAACCAGTCGCTTGTTTATGTTGCGTGGGGTAAAATTTTGGATTTTTTGTTTTTAGTGTTTTGAAACAGTGGAAGGTCCATACTGTACTGTTGTGAATAAATTTAGCTGAAAAACTTACCCTTTCCATCCTAAAAAGTGACTTTCTCAAGGTGAGGAATTCAATTCCAGCAGAATGTTAAAAGTTTGTGTTTTGACCGCTATACTTCAACATTTACGCTAAATCCACTGGTTGACTAGCGTGAAGATATTTCTCCGGAATCCATCTCCGTCTCCCGAGTTCAGTTAACCTAACGCAGGTAGGCTATCCGTGTGGCTGTGAATGCAGCGTAGGCTACCGTAAATGCAAACGTAGCCGCGACCGCACCAAGCGTCTGTGAGTGCTACGACGATAGTCAACTTCAAAGGCAGATTTCTCCGTTTCTCACTTGGCGTGACAGGAGAAACCCGACTCCTTTGAATGTTGATATCTCAGTCATATGTCGCCATTCATTCCATATAGGTATCGTTTTGAAGCTTGATTTATGCCCTTTCATGAAAACATAATAACTCAATTTTGTAAATTTGAGAGAAGCGACTGGTTTTGCCGTGGAGGGTCACACACACACACACACACACACACACACACACACACACACATATATATATACATATACAATACAATTTCAATATAATACAGTACAATATGCTACATGCAGCGAAAGTAAAGTTTTTAAAGCTTGAGAACAGATAAAAAGATGGTGGTGATGTGTTTGGTTTTGCAGATATCTCTTGTATTAAAATGAATCTAAGAAAATTAAACCCCTACTCTTCTATTTTTAATGTTGTGAACTTTTTCCAACACATTTTATAAATTAAGTTTTCTTATATCAAGGCCTTTTAAAATTAGTTTACCCATTATTTAATTTTACTACTACTTTGACATTTTCATTTTGTTGCACTTCTGTAAAGCACATTGAATATCCTGTAGGTATGATAATGTGCTATAGACTGTAAATAAACCTGCCTTGCCTAAAAGAGCCGGAAAATCTCATTTTCATTACTGTGGTTATGGTTAGAATTAGGTTTATGGAGACCCATAGGCTTATTTGTGTGTGTGTGTGTGTGTGTATGTACTGTATATGGTTGAGAAGGTGTTTGCACTCGTACACACTCTGTGACAGATGTATATTACATCAAATGACACCCCTAAGGATGTCAAACTGCAGACCCTGAAAAGAAGTGTATTTTCTCGGTGACATGGGGAAAAAGAAATGGCTGAAAGCTTGAGTGCAAATTGGCTGCCGAGGTATATATCTCTCAGCCCTGATGAATTCCTTGTGTTGCATTATACGGTTCGAGCGCTCTAAATCATACGGACGAGAAAGCAATAATCACCTCTCCGGCTGCTTCCTGTCCTCTAACTATCAATTCTCTCTCTTGTCGACATCGATTCTCCAATCCGGGGACTTGAAACGTCCTCTTACCTTCCAACCTTGTCTCCTCCTGCCTCACTTTGGGTCCTGCTCATACCAAACGTGTACGCCCTACTCTTAGCTGTATATACTTGTATAATCTTTATATATAATCTATTATATAAGTTATACATATAATCAGCTAGGAGTAGGGTGTTTTATTAGATAATATACACTACCAGTCAAAAGTTTGGACACACCTTCCCATTCACTGTTTTTTCTTTATTTTCATTACTATTTACATTGTAGATTCTCACTAAAGGCATCAAAACTATGAATGAACTGTGTAAGGGCTATTTGACCCAGAAGGAGAGTGATGAAGTGCTGCACCAGATGACCTGGCCTCCACGGTCACCTGACCAAACCCAATCGAGATGGTTTAGGATGAGATGGACCGCAGAGTGAAGGCAAAAGGGCCAACAAGTGCTCAGCATCTCTGGGAACTCCTTCAAGACTGTTGGAAAACCATTTCAGGTGACGACCTCATGAAGCTCATCCAGAGAATGCCAAGAGTGTGCAAAGCAGTGATCAAAGCAAAGGTTATTTTCAAGAATCTAAGATATAAAACATGTTCTAGGTTATTTCACACTTTTTGTTTACTACATAATTCCATATGTGTTCATTCATAGTGCCTTCAGTGAGAATCTACAATGTCAATAGTCATGATAATAAAGAATAAAACATCGAATGGGAAGCTGTGTCCAAACTTTTGACTGGTGGTGTATATCAGCAGGACATTTTTCATTATATTAAATATATTTACCAAATACATCATACATACATTAACATTGTATATACAGTATATATAACATTGTATACATACATACAGTATATATACGTACATCGCCAGTTCGACTCCTGGACTGGTAAAGGTACCAACTCCAAGCTCTGCTCCATGGGCTCACTTTCACTGTGCGCTGTGCTGTGGTGTGTTCATAATGACAAATAATTAACTCACTTTCTCGTTCGTATATATATATATATATATGTATATGTCTGTCGATACATTTATTTGATCTAATCCTTACAATGTAATGCAGAATTTTTATATAAAATTGAAAACTGAAAAAAAAGTTTACTTTGACTTTAAATATGGAGTGCACTGCCTGTATAATTACCAAATGTGCTCAAATTAATTGCACTGATTTGAATTTGAACAGATTTAGCAGTGGGTATGTGTATAACAATATAAATAATCAGAAGGTTTCAACAGGTGGTCCGCTGCGGCAACGCAGGTGAAATCACTTCACTTCAAATTCACTTTTTAAAATGTTATTTGATTTTATTTATTTTTCAAAACATTTCCAGACTGTTTGTGCATCTTCATGAATAATGAATTTAACGCATGGGCGGCACAGTGGTGCAGTGGTTAGAGCTGCCGACTCACGGAGAGAAGGTCCTGGCTTCGACCCCCCGGTCGGCCGTAGGGTCTTTCTGTGTGGAGTTTGCATGCTCTCCCCGTGTTTGCGTGGGTTTCCGCCGGGTCCTCCGGTTTCCTCCGACATTCCAAAAGCATGCACTATAGGTTAACTGGCAACTCTAAATTGCTCCCATAATGTGTGAGTGAGAGTGTGATCGCGTGAGTGTGTGTGCGGTGTTTTGGCACTTGTCCAGGGTTGGTCCCCGCCCCACGCCCCCAGGTGGGATTAAGCGGTTCAGAGAATGAATGAATGAATGAATTTAAAGCATACAGTATATTTTAAAAATAAGAGAAAATAATAGAAAATGTTACTATTTACACACAGTTTTATTTACACCGTAGATTACCGCTAAGTCTGAAGGGTAGTCCCTGAGACAAAATCAGTTGAAAACCCTGGTAAATAATAAAATGTAAAATATAATAATGGATCAGTGTATTTACATATATTCACATATATTTGTGACTCTGCACGGCAAAACCAGTCGCTTCTCTCAAATTTTCTAATTTTTGAGTTATTATGTTTTCATGAAAGGGCGTAAATCAACCTTCAAACGATACCTATATCAATTGAATGGGACGACATATGACTGAGATATCAACATTCAAAGGAGTCAGGTTTCTCCTGTCACGCCAAGTGAGAAACGGAGAAATCTGCCTTTGAAGTTGACTATCGCCGTAGCACTCACAGACGCTTGGTGCGGTCGCGGCTACGTTTGCATTTACGCTAGCCTACGCTGCATTCACAGCCACACGGATATCCTACCTGCGTTAGGTTAACTGAACTCGGGAGACGAAGATGGATTCCGGAGAAATATCTTCACGCTAGTCAACCAGTGGATTTAGCGTAAATATTGAAGTAGAGCGGTCAAAACACAAACTTTTAACATTCTGCTGGAATTGAATTCCTCACCTCAAGAAAGTCATGTTTTTAGGATGGAAAGGGTAAGTTTTTCAGCCAAATTTATTCACGACAGTACAGTATAGACCTTCCACTGTTTCAAAACTTTACCCCACGCAACATAAACGCTTGCTTTTCTCAGAAACCTCCGTTGTGACAAGCGACTGGTTTCACTGTGCAGTCACATTTAATGTATATGCTAGAAATGTTGTTTATTTTAACAGCTTATGTTATAAAATACTGTAATATATTTCATTTCTGTATGGATGAAGCCTTTCAAAGTCTCTCTCTCCACATCCAGCTTTTTAAAAAAGTTCCATTTGCTGTACCAGACAATGATCTGGATCAAGGTTGGAGAGGTAATATCAGGCGCAATGCGTCTCCTATCATGCGAGGTAATTAAAGATTGGACTTACTGGAGGGAAATGCTTTGTTCGGAGTTATTAAATTGCCCTCTCCATTCATTCGTATAGCAAACTCTCCTACGCCGTTTTTTTTTTTCAGTAAATCTCGCCGTCTCTGGCCTAAAGAGTTCCCTCCTTCCCCTCCCCAACCTTTCCCTTTTGTTATTCCAGCATTGGTCCTTTTCATTATCTCACCAAGAAATGTATGAGAGAGAGAGAGAGAGAGAGAATCAATACGTCCTGAGGCTAATCCCCTATTGCTCTGACTGATTTATATTTCATGTTGCTGTAGTAAAGTTGCTCCCACATTGTTATAGTTTCAAGTGTTTATCGGAAGAATTATGCCGCAATTCTGTTGATATGAAAGCAATATGCTTAGAGTCAGAGTTCCATCGTACTTCGTCTTTAACCTTTAAAATCCTGAAAGAAACCAAAAAGAATTTGGGACGTTTTTCTTTGCCTTTGTTTTTAGGTTTAGTATGAAAGTGAGCGATAATTTGTCATCGTAAGCACACCACAGCACACCGTGCACCACAATGAAATGTGACCTCTGCGTTTGCCCCGTCCACGAAGGAGCAGTTGGCAGCTAACAAGGGCAGTGCTCATGAGGACCTTGGTAACAACTTTATCGGTCCTTTGATTCGAACCGTCAACCTTCCGATCACAGGACGAACACCTTAACTGTTAGGCTATCAACTGCCCCAATACAGTGTGTAGAAGTTAACCATACATGCTTTATGTTGTTGTGTTCAGGACGTCCTGCACCGCTCAGGAGAAGTAGAATTAAAAAAAAAACTTTTTTTAGCTTCATGTAGTATAAAAGTGCTAAAACTGTAGATATCAAATAAAAATTCTAATAAAAGTGTTTTATTGGCTCCCAGAGTTTGTATTATGCAGATACATTCCATGGCTTAGGACTATGAAGAAAAATAAGGTTAGTGCCAGGCAGAAACACTTCTTTCTCTATTTGGAATTCATCTGGATATAGAATGAAATTTTTTGATAACAATAATGCCTTTTTCTATATAATTTTTTAAAAATGAAGACATACTAAAGTTTTGGGTAATTTTGAGCCAATTTGGACTCATTTTGGACTATAAAGTTTACTTTCCGGAAGAGAACTACAGTACATTTTTGTACATGATGGCATTCCATATGAGAGTCGTGGGCGCTAATGTGTGTGTTTACGTCGCGAATAATGTACAGAAATTAATGCATTTTTAGGCAATTGCTTCAGTTTTTGTGCACGGAATTATTCACAAACAATTTTTACATACTGAATAATCAATGTAATGTTCGTTAAGATGACAGTATGTGTATGTTCCTGTACGTTTCCGAGGTATGAAAAAACTAGCCTAGTTAAGTAACAGCACAAAACGTGCGCATTGGTCTCAAAAAGTGAAACATATTTCTTGAAGTGTTCAGATTGGGGGAGGCCTGTTTTTTTTGGGGGGGGGTGGGGGGTTACCCCTACAGGTTCGGGGCCCTAGGCAATTGCCTAGGATTGCCAAATTACAGACCCGCCTCTGGTTTTGGTAATTTTTGACTCATTTTGGTCTAAAACTCATTTTTGACTCATTTCTGAGAGAGAAGTACATTTCTGACCACGATGGCGTTCCACATGAGAGTTGCCTCACGTTAAAGACAGTTCACTTCTCTAAAATGACCGATTAATCCCTCCGAGACTCAAAATATATCTCGCATACATCGTAATTTCTCACATTTGCATTTCATTGACATTTAACACTTTTGTCAAGGAGACTATAATGTGTGTTTATTCTCAGACGGACCTGATGAATGTCCCAAGAAAGTTTAAGGCCATTGCCAAACCAGCAATTTCCAGGTGTAATGTTCCAAAATAAATAAATAAAACTGTAATTAAATCTTTTATTAAACGGAGCAGAGGCACAGAAAGCAGAAAAGACGGTGCGACTGAGGTAAGGTTGAGACGTTCAACACAAAAACCGGGTGGACAAAAGAGGGCAGCTATGATAGGATGCAAACGTCTACTCCTTTAATGGTTTTAAGAGATTTAAGCTTGGTGGCAGGATCAATGTGGAGAGGATAAAGTGTTCTCGGCTGTCTGCACGGCTCAACAGATCAATGTAAACATTACGGGCATTTAGACGGCTAATGATTGTGCGAGGAGGTGTATTTTAGCTGGGCTGTGAGAGCTGCTCTGTCTACCTTGACTTAAATGACACGAATGGCCTCATTAAGGAGGAGTAATGGCTTGGTGGCAGAGGCTGTGCGCTAAGATCTTTTTCCTTTCCAACTCTCTCCCTGACAATCTCTCCCAGAAAGTCAAAGGCTACTTCAAAAATTCCTTGCGTTGCATTATATGTCCCTGATGTTAAAATCAGTTAATATTTCATGTGACACTGGTTCTTCTGGTTAGGTTTTCTCTGAAAATGCTGCTCTGAAATCAAACAGGAATGTCAACCTCAGTAGGGTCAGAGTGCATTTAAATATTTGAGTGAGAGATCACGTCATCGTGAACACAGCACAGTAAACAGTGCACTACAACACATCACCTCTGCAATTTGACCCATCCGTGAAGCCGCAGTGGGTATCTTTTTGGAGCAACCGGTGAGCAGTGCTTGGGGACGGAACCCTGCTCTTTGCATCACAGTGTGCTCTCGGCAGCTGTGAGATGGAGTCGGAGGTTGGAATCCATCTTAGTGACGATGGTGTTGAATTGGCAGAAGTGGTAGGCTACTGTGTCTGTGATGCACATTAATTTGAATCTTACTTTTAATCACTGATGCATCGTAGCGGACTTAAAAAGCTAGTTTAAAAGTAGCTTACCCAACGCTGGCTACAATAAAAGTAACGAACCTGTTTTGAAAATGGAAGAAACAGAAAGTACAGATATTTATGGTTGATTTTTCACCTTTTACAAGATCTGTTTCCACCCTCATCTACTTTTCCAAAGCAGAAACTTGAATGTTATTTTCTCTCACACCTCCACTCTTCGTTCTTCTACCAGCTCCATGAATCACATTGTAAGAGGGAATATTTTTCTTTTAGCAGAATCAGCTGATCTGGTCCTGCTACATCCTGCCTACGTGATGTCCATGTGTTCCTGGAGCCTGCCATCGCTGACGTGAAGTTCATTGGTATTCACATTCAACTCTGCTTCTTCCACAATTTGGTCCGTCTCCACTTCCTGAAATAGGTGCAGATGGGTTGGAGTTTTCTGGCTACGGCTGACCAAAATAAACTTTCTTATGCAGGAAGATGATAAGTGTCCTTATGAAGCAGACCTCATGAATAATAATACCACTGGAGGTAAAGAAACCCGACTCCCCCAAAACTAATGATATTTTTAAAGTCCTTGTCTGGATATCGATGCAGCAATGCAACATTTACGATGGACGTTGAGCACAAAAACAAAACTGGATAAGTCATGAAAATTAAACTTCAGTCTTGCATCATCAGCAAGGATTTACTCACTAATTCATGGTGTGGAGAATGATTTGTCGCTCCAGAAGTCACTTTGGTGCTCATAAACACTGGAGTGCTGGACAAAACCAATCAGCCATAACATTATGACCACGTACAGCCGAAGTGAATAACTTTGGTTACCTGGTTACAAAGAGTGGGATATATTAGGCGGCAAATGAACATGGAACCAACAAAACCTTAAATACCCGCTGTACTGTTCAGTAAACAAAAATTTAAACTTGAGAATTTGACTGGTGCTTCCACATGCAAGGAATTAAAAGTAAAGATTTGAGGTGTTGCCAAAATATACATTCAGGGAAATAATACAATTACATTTATCAGGTTAAAGGCCTACGCTTGAGCGCCATCTGGAGTCTATATTGAATTTTGATTATATGTCTGGGAATGGATGAAATATTAGGCCATTTTTGTGTAGTTTTGTGCAGAAAGATTTAAATATTTACAGAGCAGATGCAACTGTATTACAGACAATGAGGTTTTGTTTTGTGCTACTTGTCGTTTTTGTATTTCAGCAACTGAAAACACTACACGCTCACACCACTTCCTCTCTGTCATATTCGCCTTTATCCTCATAAGAGCTATAATGTTCTTGTAGCGCTCACTCTCTGCTGTCTAAATGAAGAAATTTTCACACCCGAGAACCAATGTGGTACCATTTAGTTGGTGGTGTTTTCCAGTGACCACATAACGGCCGAGTTACGAAAGATGTGTGCAATGATTTGCAACATGTGTCTCACAACTGCTGAGGGCGAATCAGAGACTGAGCATGTTGTTCTGCAGTGTTGTTTAGAACATGTTTTCCTGAACAAAATGAGTGATAGCTGTGTGCTGAATAATTTCAGGGAGAGCAACTTGGGGAGCCAATGATGGTAGTGCCTGAGGTAGGATTCGAACCCATAACCTCTTGGTCCTGTTGGTCCAGAGTTCCCACAGTGCACCACAACAAAATGTGATCTATGTGAGCTTCTCAGTGAGCGGCTGACGTGCAGCACCCAGGGGGCAGTGCTTGGGAACTGTATCTTGCTTGTGAGTACCTCAGTGGTACCTTAACCGGTCCGGGACTTGAACCGGCCACTCTCTGACCACGGAGCAAACACACTGCCAACTGCTCAACTGAAAATGTTGTGCACAAATTTATCAACTTGGGGTTAAAGATCCTTAAATTTTTACTCCAAATTCATCTAAAGTTACTAGTGTCATTCTTGGTCTTCTCCTTTGACGCTCATCACTTCTTCCACTTCTGTTATTGCAATCACAGCTGTTACTGCAATATAGTTGTTGAAATCACACATAAACACACACACGCCACTTTCATTTGAACTAATATCCTGTTTCCTGACTGGTTTAACATATCACTCATTGGAAATCAGTGTGAACAGTTGTGAGTGGTGGTGTGTCTACACTTATACATACCTTCTCAGAGCCAGAGGTTCAGCAGCATTTTTAACTAGACAGGCAATACCTGGCGACGTTGTGTGGTTGCTAAAAAAAAAAGCCAGGGGGAAAAAGGTTTTTTTTTTTTTTTTTTTAAAGGATGCATAAAGTAAATAAACTATATGAAAAACAGTTTATGAAGGAGGGGGCGGTGTCGTGCATTTTTCCCCTGCCAAATAAAACCAAAGTCAGAAGAAGTCCGATCACAAAGTATTTATTCGCATTAACAATAATTTGCCAGGCAAACGAGCAGGTCTCCTTCACAGCGTGCTGATCAGAGAGTGCCCCTGAGTGAAAGGGGCGTTCTCCTTACATATTGGCGCTAAACGCCCCCCGAACCACAAATTGCCCGGTCGCCCGTTATCACCTCGAGGAGGCGCACGGTGACAAACAAGAGTAGATTTTGTTTTGTTTTGTCCTTCCCCTTTGGGACAGCGATAACCAACAGTGATAACCGACAGAAGGAGAAAGCATCTTGCACACAAAACAACAGGGTGTCACTCACGGATTACGCACATACGCACACACACAATAATTCATTATCTCATCAAGTCGGCTAGACAAAGTCTTGAAGAAATCACCCTGACCAAAGCTCACTCTACTTACAGTCAGGAGCTTTAAGAATAATTAGTAATAAAAATTTCCGTCACAGGCGGCACCGTGGCGCAGTGCTTAGCGCTGCCACTTCACAGCGAGAAGGTCCTGGGTTCGAGACCTGTGTGGGCCGTAGGTTCTTTCTGTGTGGAGTTTGCATGCGCTCCCCGTCTTCTCTTGGGTTTCCTCCGGGTGCTCCGGTTTCCTCCCAAAAGCATGCAGTATAGGTTCATTGGCTACTCTAAATTGGTCCCGTGAGGTTTGAATGTGAGTGTGATTGTGTGAGTATGTGTGTGCCCTGTGGTGTCTTGGCGCCTGCCCAAGGTTGGTCCCTGCCTTGCGCCCGGATAAATTCCCGGGATAGGCCCTGGGCGCGCCCACGACCCAAGTTGGGATTAAGCGGTTCAGATGATGAATGAATGTTTAAGAAGTGCATTCATTCATCCGTTTTCCAAACTGGGATTGCGAGAGGACTATTGTGATATAATAATTTAATAGCTTCCCCCGTCCTAAACACCGTTCTCTTGGTGACAAAATCCTGTCTCCTGTTCACTTGCATGTTTGCCATTATTTATTTGTGTGCATATAATTAGCTTTAAGTGTTTCTTGATGCCTTGTCTTGTATGTGTATTTTGTTTATGTCTATCATATAAAGCTGTGTAATGAATCCAAATAATTAAATATGACAACGATATAAAGGCGTCACTCCTTTTTGAGTGAAATAGGGCAGAAAAAAACATGTGATGCATTGACACATCGTATGTTGACATCTGGCACAAAAATATCATGATTTGAATTCTGTCACGCCACCGTGACCCTGGTCAAACCCCCATTTTCTGTGGATTAGGACTGTAATGTAAATAATGGTATCTGTGTAAATGTATTTGCTTTGTGTGCACGTTGCAGAACATCGCTAAAGGGTATAAAGGAGAGTGAATGATTAACATGTCACCTTAAAGTCAAGACTTCATCCTGCTTTATGTTGTAGAGAACTTAATGAGCTGCAGATTACCTGCCTGAGTGCACAGAATAAACGCCCAAAAGAACCTCACGGCACCAACAAGAGGCTCTGTCTGACGTTTACTTCTTTAAAGAATAAACTGTTATGTCCCGCAGCGATTAATTATCAAAGAAATGCAAAGACAGTTTCAAGCACTTTTTCCACAATTCGAGCAACTTTTAAAAGCTTGAAAACACCACAGTAAAATTCAAGAATCACACTGAACACAACGCAAGTGTCACAGAACACAAGAAGAAGTGTTTCCAGAAGACTTTATGTTGTGTTGTGTCTCACTTGCGTTGTGCTGTCACACTTGTGTTGTCACACCTGCATTGTGTTGTGTCACATTTGTGTTGCGTTGTATCACACTTGTGCTGTCACACTTGAGTTGTGCTGTCACAGTCATACTTGCGTTGTGTTGTGTTGTGACACTTGAGTTGCGTTGTGTTGTCACACTTGTGTTTTGTGTTGTCACACTTGCGTTTCGTTGTGTTGTCACACTTGCGTTGTGTTGTGCTGTCACACCTGTGTTGTGTCACACTTGCGTTGTGTTGTGACACTTGTGTTGTATTGTGTTGTGTCACTCATGTTGTGTTGTCACACTTGCGTTGTGTTGTGTTGTCACTCTTGCGTTGTGTTGTGTCACACCTGTGTTGTGTCACTCTTGCGTTGTGTTGTGCTGTGTCACACCTGTGTTGTGTCACTCTTGCGTTGTGTTGTGTTGTCACTCTTGCGTTGTGTTGTGCTGTGTCACACCTGTGTTGTGTCACTCTTGCGTTGTGTTGTCACTCTTGCGTTGTGCTGTGTCACGTCACTCTTGCGTTGCGTTGTGTTGTCACACTTGTGTAGTGTTTGCGGTGTTTGTGAAGCTGCATGTGCAGTCCGTTGTGGTGTATAAAACGCGGTGCGTGTGTCATTTTGATGAAAGTGTTTTGTGAATTGGTGTAGCGTCTTTGGAACTGCAGTGTGTTTACTCGTATGTTATCAACTTGATTTGTATGTTTTGTCACGTTGCAGCACATTTTTTTATTTTGGACGTTGCTCTCTCGGCCGTCGTAGCTCTGATCCTCCGAAAAGCACTTCTGGGAACCAATTCTGCAGTACGGTGTGTAGCTACGAGTGGCCAGTCAGTACACATGAAGTCCGGGTTGTGTTTGTTATAAACCTGCCATAAACCTATTTTAGAAACGGCAATGATGCATAAGACATTTCTGCAACCACAGCTGAAGCAGCTTCGTGCAATAACACTTGTTTATTTAAATTCCACAATACATCAACATCAGTCATTTTTACACAGTTTAATGCTGTAAGTAGATGTAAGACATTCTTTTGCAGTCTGCGTATCATTCCTTCATTTGCTATTCACATCAAACCCCGAAAATAACATTCAATCAATATTCATTTTCAAAACCAGAATGAGAAATAATATAACGAGTCGTTCCTGTTTTGCACTCAAATTTAAAAAATTAAAGAATGGAAAACTCTCATGTTCAATTTTACGAGGTAAGAATTAAACATTCTCAGATGAAGAAGACCAACCCTCTTCCTGCCATTTATGCTCACTTCCGGGTCGATGAAAACCCAAAATGGGAAACGAAATAAGAAAATTAACAAATTGGAAACAAATATTGGAAAAAAATTGGGGGGGTGTTGAAATTAATGTGTAAAACAAATGAACAAATAATACACATATTTAATTCCCATCCTGCCCTGCAGTAGGATATAGTAGTTTTCCCAGCAGCACCAAGAGGAGAAGAGTGGACACATTACATTATTTATGGAGTCAAGACCAGACACCAACCCGTAACCCTTTATAATAATAATAATAATAATAATATTCTTTAAAATATCTTCCGCCTGCTTAGGTTCGTCCCTTTGCTAAATCAGAGATTAAGTGTGATTCTTCATGTTAGAGAGTTAAAATGTTCACAGTTTAGTAGGGTCGCTGATGAGGTTTAGTTAGGCTTTAGCGAGCTTTTAGCGACAGGTCAAGAGCTGATGCCAGCTCGTGTCCGGCTATGACCTCATTTCTGTTGTTTATTCACTGATTTCACGTCAGCTCTTTGCTCTCAACTCCATGTAGCACTGCTCAGAGTTACGTTCAAACAAGGGCGTCTCTTGTCTCTCACACACATGTTAAAATATGTGTTAAAGTTCTCTGCTGCGGTTCCGCTTGAGCGTTGAGCGTTCAATGGGCCTCATTCACTAATACGTTTTTGTCTGTGGGAGGGAGTATTTCTTGTATTATTTTTTAGATATTTGCATTAAATTCAGTTTTCATAAAGACGTCCAAATCATCTGGAAATGTTTTAAAAAAAAATTAAAAAAAAAGAATTATTTTTTAAACGTGACTTCAGTAGTGAAAGTGGATTGTATGTCGCGGACCACCATTTGAAAACCTCAGTTTTTTTACCTCGATTATGGTCTGCATTGGCTCGATGCAGAATTGTCTATGTCTGTGTCGCCATGCATCGATTTAGCAATTAATTTCAACACCCCTACTATACTACATACTATACTTCTTTGTCTTGCACAATGTTTTTCCTTGACTTTTGTTTTTAAGTTGTTTCGTTTTTACACCGTGGACCCCGATCTTCACCGTTTCCTCTCACTGTAAACTCAGATACGGTTGAGATGACAACGTTAACTTTGACTTTTAACGTCTATAATATCGACTGTCGTGATGAAGAAAAGCCAAAAAGCTACTTTTCTTCATGAAGATTCTGTTTGAACAAATCTCAAATAAGAAAACATGGGTGAACGTCAGAACCTTCATGAACACTGCAGTTCTTAAGATCAGTTGGTGAATGAGGCTCATTGCTGCTTTGTTAATATTGTGTGGTATTTGTTGAACACTAAAATGATAATTAATACACCTAGTCGATGCTTCACGAGTCATATCTAGAGGATTTCACAACAGAAAAAAGGCTTTTGACATCATTTTATGACGTTTTTGTCATAGAAATCATCATCAATTCTACTATTCATCAGTCACTTCATCAGACCGAGACTCCGCTTTATAAACCACCAGTTTGTGAGTCCATCTATCAGTGACATCACACACACACACACACACACACATACATCAAACTCTGCTGGTGCTGTTAACCGACTTCATTACATCTATCAAAGCCATTAAGGACCCACGTTTCCAAAAGCACTGTAGTGAGGAGAGCTGGGGTGTAACGATTCATCAGTCTGTATCGATTCAAGGATCAACGAGTCCACAGCATCAATCCAAAAAGGAAATTTTTAAAGTTCTTTCTCACATTTCTTCTCAAAAAGATCTTCTTCTTCTTTAGAACTGACTAAAACCCTATAAGCTAATGGTTTGCACAAACATGCATGTAATAAAATTTGCTGAAGACCACTTTTCAGCAGCTGTAGGATTTGTTCTTGCGTAGGAACAAATCTTAAACTTGAGACGCATTTCCGCTAGAAACGCTAAAACGTGACTGCTCGAGTTTTGTAGCTTTGACATGAAAACTGGTCAAATAAAATGCATTGAAGTGAATGGGGAAGGAACGAGGGATGATAAAAGCAAGAAAAAGACGAGTGCGGCTGGAAACCGATTGAGATGTGTGTTCAGCGAGGTGGTCTGAGGTTGCATAAGAACCGCGCTGGTTGTCGCGCGAAAGCTCTCGATTCTCGAATCCCATGTATTCTTAATGAGAGAAAATGAATGGGTTCCTATCGGAAAAATAAACGTCAGGAAAAAAGGATGAAAAAATCGCGTGGGATTTGTTGGCTTTGTGATGAACGTTGGCCGTGCGGTAAAGCGTAGAAATTTGAGCCCCATGTTAAGTCTATGGGGGGAAAAAATAGATGGAAAAATGGACAGAACTCACGAACGAGTGTGAATATCAAAAAGGTGTAAACAAACACCCCACACCCCAATAAGCCACGTTTTAGAGTTGGAACGAAGTTTCTAGAACAAAAAAATTGAACAAAATTCACCCATGGGCCTCTTCGCATACCTGTAACCCTCATGACGTGCACACGTCTTTTTCATCCTTTTTTCCTGTCGTTTATTTTCCCCTCAGGAACCCACTCGTTATCTCCCATTTCCCCCTTGAGACTGGAGACTCGAAAAGCTTCACCCTGTTTTCACACGAGTCAACACAGTTGTAATGCCCCCTCAGACCACCTGACTGAGCACACGTCTCCACGTTTCCAGCCACTCGTCTTTTTCTTGCCTTTATCATCCCTCCTTCTTTCCCCATTCACTTCAACGCATTTAATCAAAGTCTTTGCTCGGCCACTTTTCATGTCACTGCTACAAAACTTGAGCATCACACTGGCACTGTCTTGCGGAAATGCATCTCTAGTATTTGGGTTGCGTTCTGAGATGAGATATGAACGGAAGGGATTGTGTTAAATCAGGACGTGATATTGTTTCAAATCGATCGCTGGCTCCTGAGCTGAAATCCACATCGTATCATAGCAGACTTTGTGATATCAGCAGACGCTGAATCGTTGTCCACTGAATCGATGTAATATCGTATTGTGATTTTACACCCCTAGTGTAGAGCGTTCTGGAGTGCGTTTCCCAAAAGCATAGTTGCTAATGTTCACTATGTTAGTTGCTAATGTTCACTATGTTAGCTGCTAATGTACACTATGTTAGTTGCTAATGTTCACTATGTTAGTTGCTAATGTTCACTATGTTAGTTGCTAATGTTCACTGTTTGTTGCTAATGTACACTATGTTAGTTGCTAATGTACACTATGTTTGTTGCTATTGCTAATGTTCACTATGTTAGTTGCTAATGTTCACTATGTTAGTTGCTAATGTACACTATCTTAGTTGCTAATGTACACTATGTTAGTTGCTAATGTTCACTATGTTAGTTGCTAATGTACACTATGTTAGTTGCTAATGTACACTATGTTAGTTGCTAATGTACACTATGTTAGTTGCTATTGCTAATGTACACTATGTTGGTTGCTAATGTACACTATGTTAGTTGCTAATGTACACTATGTTAGTTGCTAATGTACACTATCTTAGTTGCTTATGTACACTATCTTAGTTGCTAATGTACACTATCTTAGTTGCTATTGCTAATGTACACTATCTTAGTTGCTATTGCTAATGTACACTATGTTGGTTGCTAATGTACACTATGTTAGTTGCTAATGTACACTATCTTAGTTGCTAATGTACACTATCTTAGTTGCTAATGTACACTATCTTAGTTGCTATTGCTAATGTACACTATGTTAGATGCTAATGTACACTATCTTAGTTGCTATTGCTAATGTACACTATGTTAGTTGCTAATGTACACTATGTTAGTTGCTAATGTTCACTATGTTAGTTGCTAATGTTCACTGTTTGTTGCTAATGTACACTATGTTAGTTGTTAATGTACACTATGTTTGTTGCTATTGCTAATGTACACTATGTTAGTTGCTAATGTACACTATGTTAGTTGCTATTGCTAATGTACACTAAGTTGCTAATGTACACTATGTTAGCTGCTGATATACACTATGTTAGTTGCTAATGTACACTATGTTAGTTGCTATTGCTAATGTACACTATGTTAGCTGCTGATATACACTAGGTTAATTGCTAATGTATGCTATGTCAGCTGCTAATGTATGCTATGTTAGTTGCTAATGTACATTATGTTAGTTGCTAATGTACACTATGCTAGTTGTTGATGTACACCATGTTAGTTGCCAATGTACACTTGCTAATGTACACTTGCTAATGTACACTATGTTAGCTGCTAAGGTACACTATGTTAGTTGCTAATGTACACTTGCTAATGTACACTATGTTAGCTGCCAATGTACACTATGTTAGGTGCTAATGTACACTATGTTAGTTGCTAATGTACACTATGTTAGCTGCCAATGTACATTATGTTAGTTGCTAATGTACACTATGCTAGTTGCTAATGTACACTATGTTAGCTGCTAATGTACACTGTTAGCTGCTGATGTACATTATGTTAGCTGCTAGTGTCCACTATATTAGTTGTTAATGTACACTATGTTAGCTGCTAGCATAGTTAGCAACTATGCTTTTGGGAAACGCAGCCCTGGACGAGAGCGGTTGTAACAAGTTCTCAATCACAACAGGGAAATTAATGACATGCCCCATATTAGGTTTGACCACTGAGTAGAGAATAACATGCAAAAATAAAAACGAAAATGAACGTTAACAACGTCTGCAAATAAGGCTTAACAGAACCCATGATTTTAAATCAGATTTCTTATAAGAAGCAGCTGATACACACACACACACACACACACACACAGACGCTCACCACAACGATAAGCATGCATGCATTCAGGCACGTTAGAACAAACATTCCAACACAGTAATGAAGAGCTACAAACATCAACCAGTGGACAATATGCACGAAGGCATTGACATCATGAAGTGCATTAAAGGCAAAAGCCAACACTGTAGCCCTTTAGATATAAAAAGAGCATCCTGGTAACAAAATTAATGAGGGCAACTTAATTCACCTCCATAAAGCCTCTTTGGCTTAATACGTCTTGAATATGGTCGGGGGAATCGAAAATGTGTCTAACGTTAATCCCTTTCAGACAATTTTCTTCACATTGCACAAAGCTCCAGTTTGCTCCAGTGCTTTACGTGAACTGGCTACTTATTTAAAAGGGCTGCGACGCAAGCCGTCTTCATCAGACTCCTAAAAAAACGTTGGCGTATGAGCCTTGTGAAAAGCGAAGGCAAGTCCGTTTACATCAGTCGGGGCAACGTGAAGCGGCAGTGTTGGAGGCACGAAGAACACGCGACGATTGCAGTTCGCACAACGCCATGGAGACTTTTCAGACTTTAACGTTTCCTCGCGAGGAACACGACGTGACTCAAAGGCATGGCATCTTCCGGATCGATGCCTACGCAGGATGCAACCAAAGTGGAATGACTGCTGACATTTTTGTAATAACAAACGATGTAAGTAATGCAAACGGGGGACTTGGTCCTAACTGGTAAAAGCATTGGGTCTCAATCGATAACCGTTCTTAAGAGGAAATTAGCTCTTAAAACACAGATTTCACCAAGATTCAACATTCTGAAATTTTGTACTTCAGATTTGTTCTTGTGCAGAACCTAGCAAAGCTGAAGAGCGTTCTTACGCAAATTTAATTACAATACGTACTTGCGCAAAACATTAGGTTAAAGTCATAGCTGTATATATTATACTCCCAGTTTAGTTTATTCTTAAAGGTCCCATATTATGAAAAATTCACTTTTTCTGTTCTTTGGACATTCATTTGGGTCTGTACTGCCTCTCCACACACTGTAAGTTTAATTTTTTTTTTAATGGTATTTTCAGCAAACTACTTCAAAGACATGTTTAGTGGAGCTCACAGACTTGTTGAAAACGTATAATACGGGACCTTTAAATTTGTTCTTTAAAAAGTTCGTAAAAAAACGTTTCAATGCAAATTTATGTTTTATTACTAATGTTTTGCAGCATGCATGCAATAAAATTCTGTCTAAAATTGCTCATCAGCAGTTGGTAGATTCCGTTCCGAAACAAATTTCAAATAAGACAATATTTGTAAATCTCAGAAACTTTGTAAAAACTGTGGAAGTGTTATTTAAGAGCAAATTTCTCTTAATAACAGTTGTTGAACGAGGCCCAGTGTCTTTGAGAATCTTACTCTAGCAACCTCTCATGTCCTGAAGGAATACTCTACCCCAAAATTATTCATTTTTACACCAGATACTCACCCTGCATGCTTTAAGCAAGAACAAAATAAATAAGCACATGCCTTTATAGAGAGCGAAATAATCCAAGAAGCCGGAGAATATCATGTTAACATTGCAGACACAGAAATGATGACTAAATTCTGCTAATATATATTTTAAAAATGATCATGCATGGCATGCCTTACTCAGTATACATTTGCTTTGGTGTATTTACTAGAAATGCGTTATTTTTAAATTAACCCCTTACGTAACATATTGGGTATAGAACTAAATGTCTGCTCATTAAAATTGAAAAAGTGTGTGGGTATTTTACTGCATATTTTGCCATTGTTGCTTGTCCATGAAAGTAACTGAAACAGGAATTTCACGCAACACAGAGTGAGTATTTGTCTTCGATTTTTTAAAATATAAATTTGAGGTAAAGTATTTCTTAAACGCAGAACTGTATAATGAAGTTCCGACTTCATTCTTGAGCTCCAGCCAGCACACTGACACTTCCTCTGGCACATTTTAGGAGCAGCACATAAATCATATGCAAAATTTGGTTTCACTAACCTGTTTAACTTCACTAACCTGTTTAACTTTTTCTAAGAACAGACCACCATTTCAGCCCATCCATTACTTTTACGTTTTACAGCCTTTTATGCCACAAAACAGATCAAACGTTCATGCAAGCTACGAGATGCTTCTCATTGGCACCAAATTTTTTGATCCCTTTTTATAGCCAGACGTGAGAAGATTTCAGCGCGGCCCTCTCTGCTTGTCATTTTTGATTTCGTCTCTTCAAACAAAGCAACGATTTAACGTATAAATACAGTAAACAGTACATAGCTCGATTGGAAACCCAAAAAATAACTATTTTGGCAGGCCATGGAACAAGCACAAAAACGTTCAAGCCACCCACTCCACCATTTCAAAAACACAATTAAAACATCAGCAGGTCCGTTATTAATATTCACTGTTCTTTCGGAATAACCAGTGCGATCCTTTCCAAGACGCTTCGTCTGTCGCCTTGGACTGTCGTGTCAAGCCGTGTCTACTCCTGCTTTTCCTCAAGGTAGGCTTTCACCCTCTTGCGCATGTAGAACGTGGTCAGGGCACTGCAGCACGCTGTGAAGATGAACAGCGCCATGGCGTCGTGGGCCAGGTCGCCGTGCAGACGCTCATAAAGCCGCCTGCGCTCACCGTAGTCCAGCCTCACCGCCTCGATCTGCACCAGCGTGCACAGCACCAGGAAAACGTGGAAGATCTGGTGGCCTTGACCAATGAAGTCGCACCTTCCCGGGAACCAGGATTCCGGATGGGGGTAGGCAAAGAAATAGGCACTGACCAAAAAGAAGAGGATTTGGTAGCAGTGGTACGTCACCGCCTGGTCTGCGCAGCCGTTCGGGGAGCTGTAACAAGCGTAGATGCGGTGCAACACGGGACTGATGTCTAGGCAGTACGCCAGGCCGGACGGCACCACCTGAAAGAGCTTGTGCGCGGCTTTGGGCATTTTGGGGCTCAGGTATTTCCCGTAGCAGCAGCCGGTGCAAGAGAGCCAGGCCAGGAAAGCGGCGGCGGGAAGGAAGATGCCCCGGACGCGGGCGTGCCACGACTCTTCGATCACGTAGTAGAAGTGCGCCACGGCGCTGCCATACTGGTACACGGCCACGCCGACGTAATCCAGGAAGTAAAAAGAGTAGTGCGAGAGCTCGGACTTGGCAGAGAGCAGGTGCGCCAAGGCGCTGCAGGACAGGTACGTGAACGCCGAGAGGAGCACGATGAAAAGAGGCAGAGCGTGGGGGTCGCGCAAGAAGTCCACCGTTTCCGACATCTCCTGGAACTTGACCAGGATGATCAGGGCAGCCAGCAGGTGCGTCCATACGTTGACCGTCTCGTTGTGCCGCTGGAAAAGCGTCAGGAAGTAGTAGCGCCAGCTCTGGTCGGGCGGACGGTAGCCGGTGAAGATGTGAGACTCCTTGAAGACCCAGGGCACGTCGTCCACCGTCACTGTGCAGGGCAGTTTAGGAAAGGCAGACTCGAGGAACTGGGGGATTTGACGAAGCTGCTGGACGTTGATGAACAAACGACCGATCTGCTCCATCACTACTGTCGCCATGGTGAAGAGAGAGAGGAGAGGAGAGCACTCTGGGAGCTGTGGAGTAAGAAGGTAGGTGGGAGGAAACCATGGTAAGTGATTATCAGTGGTAAGTGCGGAATAGTCGTGCAGATGAATGAAGACTTAGATTTACATTTATGGCATTTATCAGACTTTTATTTCTTAACTACAGGGATGGTCTCCTTGGAGCAACTTGGAGCTCGACAATGAAAAATGAATGAAAACCGACACTGAGAGTCTCTAACTGACAATCTTGCTCATGTCAGTTTATTTTGATTATTTTTGAAATTCTGTTAATACTTTTTAAAAATTCTGTTAATATTTTACAAATTATGTGTTCAAGTGCTGTCCCCTTAAAAGCATTCTACGGTGTACTGTCACATGCCCCATCCCGTCTGAAACTACATATGTGTGTGTGCTTCCTGATTCCTTATTTTAAAATCACAAGGATAGGATATGCACTTTTACATTTTACATTTTAAAATATCTCAGCTTTAACTAAATAACCCAAAAACCAAATTATTGTTCATTAACAGAATCAAGGCAAAATGATCAATTAATCGTGACACTGATTTGAGGTCATATAGTCCAGCCCTGACTTAAGGCTCAGAGGCTCAACAAGGGTAGTGCTGGAAGTAGGATCAGTGGCGGATTTAGGGACAGCCACGCAAGGTTAGCATCTTGATGGGAGCTGCATGTGAGCTTGGCATAAAAATTCAAACATCTGTGTAATTGGTTTTCCAAGAACATAGTTTTTAATTTAAATGTCTGGTTGAACGCCGGAATAAAAATGTCGAGTAATATTTTAGTTGCTTTTGGTGATTTGAGATGAATGGAAGTTGTTGTGTTATATCAGTATATGATATTGTCTCTTATCCATTGCTCGCTCTTTAACTGAATCAAATTGAAAACGGATGCGCAACCCCTCTGCCAAAATAAGGATTCGCTCAGGGCACTATACAGGCTAGAATCACAGCTGAGAAGTTAGAGCTTCAAACCCACACCCTCTGGGCCGACGGCCAAAGTACCACCCACAACCTTTGGGAGCATGGCCGGAGTACCCTTAGCCCTAGACCACCAGGGCCAAAGCATGGTTTTGCTCCAAAGCAGGGACTCTCCCAGATCACTACAGAAGCTAAAACTGCCACTAACTTCCATTGGGTGAGATAAAGCCTCGAACCCACAACCTCTAGGCCCATGGCCAAAGTACCACCCACAACCATTGGGACCATGGCCAGAGTACCCTTAGCCCTAGACCACCAGGGTCAAAGCATGGTTTCGCTCCAAAGCAGGTGTTCTCCCAGTTCACTATGAAGGCTAGAGCTCACTATGTGAGATAGAGCCTCGAACCCACAACCTCTGTGCCCATGGCTGGAGTAGCCTTAAACCATGACCACCAGGGTAAAGGGGACCAGTTTTGTTCCAAAGCAGGGGTTCTCCCAGGTTACTACAGCATGACGCAGACCCTGGAACCCACAACATCTGGTCCCATAGTCTAGATCGCCACATTTAGATTTAGATCTATCACACCAATTTGGAATTAAAGGAACAGTTTACCTGAAGCAAACAGACCCAAAGGTGGTAGCGCTGGAGCTAGGTTTGAACCTTTAATCTTTTGATCATCGGGGGCTTGTCCTACAACCAGGGGTGGAAGTAACGAATTACAAATACTCACGTTACTGTAATTAAGTAGATTTTTTGGGTACTTGTACTTTTATGAGTAGTTTTTCAAGTGTGTAATTTTACTCGTACTTGAGTACAATTTACACCATGTAATCTACTTCGCTACTTACAAAATCAAAAGTCGCTACTGAGTACGCCCACAATTTGAATTAATATTCAAACCTTTCATCTGCATCTTTGCAGCCAATAAGGCTGTGCAATCGCGACCGCGCCAATTAATCTATGACGTAAGCAAAGAATAAACTCCACTGCAGCAGCAGGCACAGGTGTCTGGAGGTACTACACAGTGGAGTACAAACTAATTTATAGACTGAAGATTTGGAGACAAAGAAGCCAAAATGGAGAAAATGGAGCCAAACGAAGGCGGATAGACTCTGTTAATTTAGAAAACCAGCTCTTGCTGAAACTGAACAGCAGGTTCAGAAAGTGAAATGTGACAGAAACGCTATTATGTCTAAGAATTTAAGACACTTACCTGCCTGTTGTTCGCATTGCATTGGGAAAAGTTTAAACTGTTCTATGCATGTTCAAAAACATTTTTGTCATTGTTTTAACAAACAAAATTCCTGCTTTATATCTACATTTATTTACAATACAGACTGTCTTTCTATACCTCGTTCATCTGAGAAATGTGCTTTGAACGTAGATATTTTATACTGGTGAATCCAATCAAATGCCTGCTATTGAAGACGCAATAAAACATCCATCGGTTAAAAAGTAATTAGTACTCTGAGTAGTTTTTGAGAAGAGTACTTTGTACTTTTACTCAAGTATTTTTTTTTAACACCAGTACTTTTACTTGTAACTGAGTACATTTTAACCAGCGTAACAGTACTTGTACTTGAGTACAAATTTTCAGTACTCTTTCCACCTCTGCCTACAACTAGACCACCACACTTGGCAATGACAAACAAGAGCCAGTTGAGCTGCGTGAGGTTATAACAAGGCCACTAATAAACGCGAGTGGAAGTGTGAAAGCTTTACTGCGTGAAGCGGTTTTTTCTCGGCTAAACAATGAATGGAAAGCTGTTACGTAACGTCACCATCCCGCTTCCGCGAATCAACGTGCGCTTCCTTACGGCGCTGCTCTCCTCACGTTAAAGACACTCAAAGCCGGTCGACGAGACTATAAACCTTCCACACAGATCACACAACGAGCAATAACGAGCGTCCCTCAAATATCGGTGAATAATTTAGTGCTGGCATCCCGACAGCCTTTTTTTCCTCCTTTTATCCACACCCTCGGTCTGCTCGGTGGTTGTTCTCATATTTTAAAATAGCGAGAGCGAAAAACGTGTTGGTGCCTGTGTAACCGGATAGAAAGAAAGTCCGTAGAAACATGCAAAAAAAATTTAAATAAATAAATAAATTATAACAAAAATGCAGCCTTTCATACTAAAAAATATTCACCGCCTACGCCGCTGATGATGGTGATGGGAATGCACTTATCTATTCTTTACGCTTACATGCAAGCACTAAACACGCTAAATCAGTTCATTTTAAACAAATAACATTTACAGACACTGTGTTTTATACATGCAAAGCAGAGGTCGGCTAATAACTGACCACTTGTATAATTTCCTCATTACAGCCGAAAGCTCGCAAGCTCGCTGTCCGAACCGACTTACCTTTTTTTTTTTTAAACAGACAATCCGTTCAGTCAGTGAACGGCATTTAACGAGGGATTTTTACGTGCGCTTATAATAAGGTTAAACCCAAATCGCATGGTGGAAAAATACAGTATTTCCTGATAAACGCCTTTTTCTCTTTCGGCTGCTGCTGCTGTTGCTGCGGGTGAGGCTCCTGTCATCTCCCTGCAGAACCAGATGGCCGAGGTTGACGTCTAACGGGCGGCTGGTTCGGCCAATCAGAGCGCCGAGTAACGCCTGTCCGTGTTGTTAATTGGCCAATGAGGAGAGGACGTGCGCACACTCCAGCCTATAAAGAGCTGCGCAGGGCGAGAAGGTCCCGCCCTCTTCTTCACGCTGCTGATGTCAGAACGTAGCTATGCTAAAAACGTCCCGATGATGACTTATTTCACTTCGTTCACCTGAGTAAGAGACTGAAATCTTTAGAAACAGAACAAACACAAAAGGAATAATTTGGGTGTCCATTGCAAAAGTACATAAAAATGAAAAAGAATTAAGAATTAACTTTATTGCAAAGTGCGTTCTCAAACGCAAGGAATTTGCCTTGATGGTTGTTGCTAAAACAGGCATAATATGAATTATATAATGAAATATATTAATTTTATATCTCATATGTATCTGTATATGCATATTTATTTCCAGCAATACTTAATAATCAATTATCATTTAACAATGTCGAGTAAAACAACAAAATGAGTTTTCGTACAGAGCGCAATGCAAAGCTAGAACTAGACTAAACATTTGAAATAATTTCTATATCCAATTTGATTTTACTTCAAATTCTAAGACAGCAAATGAACTTGAGTTTTTAGGTTGAACAAGATGGAAGTTCTTTGCAATGCCTGTGTCATACTAACACATTGTGTCTTAAGCACAGCCGTAGTTACAACTTACAGTTTTACAATAATGTCATCTTTAAATTTTAAATTCCATTAAGCGACTTAAAGAACTGTTTCTGCATGGCACTAACCTTAGTTTTCTTCATAGTACTAAGACGTAGAATGATTCTGCATAATAAAACTCTGCAAGCCAATAAAACAGACATTATTCTTACTATTTCTAGTAGTTATATCTACAGTTCCAGCACTTTTATTCTACAGGAAGCTAAAAAGAAATTTTACAGACGCAAGTCAGTTTTCATCAGAAACGGGCAGATTTCAAGGGTGTCAGCATTTACACGTTAAACTTTCACAAATCTGAGTAGTGCCGGACCTTCTGAACACAACAACATAAAGCATGTATGGTTAACTTCTACACACACACACACAAACACACACTATAATAAGCCTAAAAACAAAGTCATAGAAAATCACCCTGAGTTGTAACACTGAGAACTCATAAAAGTTAATTGAAATTATGTAAATCATTGTTTTGTATATTGTTGTAGTAGCATAGTGGTGGGATGCTTGCCTATGTACCACAAGGTCATAGGGTCGAATCAGCTCTATACTACCTCCGGCACTGCCATCATTTGGCCCCTGAACAAGACCCTTAACATCCAGATTGCTCCAGGGAGACTGTCCCTTTAATTAGGAAATGGAAGTCTGATAGAAGAATAAAAGCGTCTGATTAATACAGTACACGTAACTGATTTATTTGAGATCTACTCTGGAAGAGATAGGGGAAAAAATGGGAGGCGAGGTTTTAAGACAATGTTAGAACTGTTGTTTATTGACTGTTGTTGTGTTGCTCCCTTCGCCTTGTCTAGGCATGCTGCACAATCGCTTATCTCATCTCCTTTCTTTGCCCACACTGAGGAGGAGGAGGGCAGGCTAACAATGTGACTTTCTGTTGGACATTGTGTGAACAGAGCTCCTTCATCATGACTTTTAGACAGCAGGTTCACAAGGCTTATTTTCTCTGACGGCTTCTTTCAGTATTTCTGTGATGTAGTGAGCCTAAGGAACAGTGACTTTCCTTTATATACACAATAAAGCTAGTACCAGGTACGGTAAGACTGAGACTGTGTCGTCTCAAGTATAACAAACTGGGTTTGAGGTGATTATGATCTTTATAACACAGAAGGAGAACCAAGAAAAGCTTCAAAAATTAGTTAGTGGTTAGTCAGTAATATCAATTATATTAGCGAGGCATATATACTTAAATTCATTTTTCACACTCATGACCAGTTTTCTGTAAAATTAGGTGTAGTGGTTGATAACTAAATAGCAAAAAGTCTTTAAATATGTCTCATAATTTAAAGAAATAAACAGCAATATCAATTATATTAACATGGCCTGTATACGTAAATTTATTTACCACATTTCTAACCAATTTTCTGTAAAATTGGATTTAGTGCTTGAAAGTAAATGGCAAATATTTAAGAAATTAAACAGTAATAGCAATTATATATATTAACACTGCATAAATATATGGATATTCATCCTGACAAATTTTCTGTACCTACTCATATTTACATTTACAGCATTTAGAAGATGCTCTTATCCAGAGTGACTTCCATTTCCTAATTTCAGGATGAGCAGGGGTCTTGCTCAATCACCCAATGCTGGTTCTTAACCGCGACCTCTTGGACTAGAGGTGAAAATCTATGTATTACTCTTCTAATATCTCATTTAGTCGCCCATAGGCATGTTAATAGCGAGAAAACTGAAAATCAATAAGCTGTGGGAGCTGCATGTCTACTAGTAGTATAATATGTGATTCCTCTAATGCAGAACATAAAATAAGCACACCAACAACTCCATTTTTGCACAGATGAAATCAGTTTTAATTCTTAAGTCATTTAACATAGAACATTTTCTATTCAGATCAAGCATTACATGACTGGCTACTGTGTAAATGCTCACTAAAATTAATTCCATATGCAACCTTATCTGCAACTGGGAAAGATGATGGTGTTGGTATGAAAATGAGCATTTTGGGGAGATAGTAAGGAAACACGTGTTAAATTTATTACCATTGAAGAATTCTGTCTGTTCCCACATTGTGGCACAAGAAAGCACATAGACACTTACTGCATCTCCAGTGTGGTCTTCAGTGGCAGCATGCAACATGTAACTCTCTGTCAGCTGCTCTCAATATAACAATGTGCAGCATTTACTCTGCGGGAGTTATTCATTTGCTCGTGCCATAATCCAAAATGTATTTCGAACAAAACATTTTTAGATAGATTGGAAAAGTGTCGTGGTGTAAAAACGTGCCACTAGGTGTCGGCACATACACAAAGGAGCAAAAGATGTTGATAGATACTGCTGACATCATTGCAAAGGATTCAAACACAGATGCAATATAGATAACAATGTGTATTTCAGTTATAAATATACAGCAAATGCCAATATAACAGTCTAATGTACCAATACCCTGGATCTGTTGTTCTCGAAAATCATATACACCAAGGTAAATGTGTTTCTGTGCTTGATGTGCTTGAGGCTGACAGACAGAGAGTTACACAAGACAGGTGGACAGATCAGATTGTTCACAAGTGAACATCTACACACACAAAAAAAAATCCAAGATCTAAGATCCAAAACTGATTACATAACAAACAACTGTGCATTTTTTATTAAGCTCACATAACTGCAATTTGACGTACACCGGTAGAGGTCAACTTGCACAATGCAACAGACAAAAGTTAGAGACCTATGCATAACACAGGCATGCTTCCATTTAAGGGTAAAACACAGCTTAATTTACAGATCGAAAGCTGCAACTGGACCAATGTACAGGTGATGGGGATGCAAAGTATCAGAGCGTTACAGGGCAGATGAAAAGAGCGTTGTGCACCTCTTCTCTAAGAAACTTCGGATAAAAAACGTGTCAGGAACATAAAACTAAAACACATGACACTGGCCATATGATGGAACAAAAATAAATCTTTGGATACGTAAAAAACCCATTACTATCCCCTATACTGAATAAAGAAATAAAAAGACAGAAAACTCAGTTCTCGTCGTTCTCGCCTCCATCTTTTGTCTCTTTGTTCTTTCGCACTTCTTCCAACTTCTTGTCCTGCAATGAAATGGGAAAAATAATTTGGAAATTGGTCAATCTTTTTATCAACTAATTTGGCAATTTATTGTGCCAAGTCAAAAAAAAAGGTTTTACTTGTATTGTATTGAGACTTCAAGCACAAATTACCTTCTCCTTAAACTTCTCGTTCATTGCTGCCATCTGTTTTGTGCGGTTTTCTTTGTTGGCTTCCATTTTCTGGTTGAGTTTCTCCTCTGCCATCTTGCTAAAGTTATTGTTTTCTTCCATTGCTTTCTGCAGAACCTCCTTCTCGTGCTCCCGTTTCTCAGCCAAATGCTTCAGGACCTCTGCCTCATGATTCTGATGAGAATTGTTAAAAAGATTACAGCGTTTAATTTTCCATTATGTAATAATACAGTCTTTTAATTGTAATATACAGACGACTAAGGCGGATGCTCAGAAATGTTCTTACTTTGCGTCTCTCCTCCGCTGCATCCAACTTTTTCTGGATCTCATCCAAAGACACCTCCTTCTTTTTGGGGGTGGAGAGAGGAAATTCTCCTTTGGCATCTGGTGCCGTGGGACTCAGAATGACCTCAAATGCTTGGCCTGAAGCACGCTTGTCCAGCTCCTTAACCTGAAAATCTATAAAATACAAAATAAAAGCCCAGTGTGAGAGATAAAACTTGCAATTTCTTTGAGAAAACTGTCGTAGTAATATAGAACAAAAATAGAAAAATAGTCAGAAATTTCTCATTTTACCTCCAGAGGACGCCATTGCACTCTCAACCTTGACGGTTCTAAAAACCTAGAAAATAAAGGAGACGAAATTTAAAAATGACAATATATAGAGCCTTTGTCATAAAATTATTATCAATTAATTCCCTTTGTGTAACTCCACATAAAACAGTCGATCACAAAATGGTACTCTTCTTAGCCCTTGTTGCTCAATTAATTTCTTTCATTCAACAATAGCTGATGTGAAGGCTCCTCCCTTGGCATCACAACTATAAAATATACATTTTTATTTAAAAATAGAACGAGTCAAAATAAGTTTTCGTCAATTCTTTCCAAGCAATACCACGACTCAAACTCAGTTCATTGTCGTCTGTCCCTGTCTCATCTCTAACATTGGACTGGTAATATGAAATATGCAATATAAAAAACAATTCCATGAACGCATTAACAAGCATTAGTATAAATGTAGGAAGCATTTTTATGTTTCCATGAAAACGGTAAACAAGGTTTGTTATTGTAGCATCACTAGCACATTGCCAGCAGGATTTGGGAGTGTCGCCCGATCAGTCAAGCATCATTTTTACTGAATCGGTTCACACCCCACTAACCAAAAAAAACACGCCCGATTTGGGTGCAACAATGCATTTCGAGAAATTAGACAAATAACCATCGTCTGAAAATATTATTCTCTCAAATATGGGCCAAGACTCGGAATAAAGAAAAAGGACGTGCTGCGTTCAGTCACAATGTAACGTAAAGGGCGTAACAATGGTTAAAACAATGAACGCCGCAGGTAACAATGTGTCCAAAAACGGAGGGTGAGAACAATAGGGAGCACGTAAATAAGCAAGAATCGATGTGCTCCAAGATGAAACGGTCGCTGATGGAGGCAAACAAAGGAGATGTTGTGCAGAGAAACGAACAAAGGCGCGCTTTCCTCCAAGCGAGACGTCCAAGTTCAGAAAGGCGACGACGGCATCCAAAAAACCACTCAACCTTAAACAACACCTTAACAACACCCCTCCTGTAAACAACAATCTTACAAAAATGTACTAGCAACAATCAAGCATCTGCCACCCGTTTGTTTAATGAATGCCATGCCAGCTTCACGGTTTCGATTTTTGGGAGTAAATTGTCAATATATATGTGTGATAAGTGTAAAATACAAATCGTTCTATAAAGAATTAGGTTTCGACTAAAAAACATGTCACATGGTGATGTCAAATAGGTTATGTCACACCCAGTCTCTCATTTCAATAAATAATCCCATTAAGGATCGACATATTAAGATATGCTAATATGAAAACGTCAAATTCAAAAGTAAAGTAATATTTTGGAATAACTATCCCTCTGTTTTTAATTAATTAAAGACAATGATTAACAGGTTATCGATGAAAGGCTGCAAACAAAGACAAAGGCAATTTCATAACACCACACTTGACGATTTTTAGTCAGATTAAGGATCAATTAAAGACTGTCAATTGTCAAGATGGAGAAATCTGTATTAACACACGCATCTCATATTGTGGACACAATTTGCGTTGTTGGTGATTCTGCAAAGCCATTTTGAGGAGCAATCTAAGCAGCTGGTTACTTGTCTTAAACACACACCGAAATACACACCGTGCATACATGCCATTGTCAAATCTGCACAGACAAACAATAGCTCGAGTCTTTACACAAGTGGATATAAATTGTTAGAAAGGTAAAACTGGTTTGCAGCTGATAAACACGAACAACAAGCACATTTAAGATCGACGAGGATGAAATTCATTAACAACCGACCTCACCAGATAATTGCTCCCATTGTGTGAAAGTACAAGACATATATGTTGACGTATATATGTCACTGTTAAAATGTAAATGAAATACTTAGCAAAAACGCGGTTTTTTAAAAGAAAATGATCTTTCCAGAATTCAAATATTAAGACAATAAAGGGCTGCACGGCGTCTGAATGAGAAACACACCCACCTCGGATGCTGGAAAGCCACTCGGACTGGAGTCTGGATGCGCGCTGATCCCACCCTGCCTCAGCACCACTTGTTCGCGCAAAAAAGCACCAAAGTTGCCTGCGTCACTTTTACACGCAGCTCTGATTGGAGCAGAAGCAAGAATCAACAAGGCGTTTGTTTGCTGAGAATTCTGGGCTTTGTAGTTATTCCTTTACTGCGCTTTACAGAAGCAAAATAAAAAATAATTAAAGGAAGCAATGGTTAAAAATAGATAAAAGAGTATCAAATGTGATCCCTAAAATTATTTTTAGTGATATGTGCAAACATTCCAAAGCTGAAATTAGAGTGACTAAATTGAAAGGTTGTAAGTTTATCTTTTATTAATTTTAAAATCATTTAATTGACTAAAAGTCAAATCTATTCCAAAAATCTTATCACGTTTCAATGGTTTGTAAATTAGTGAGCTCATGTTGAACGTAATAGATGCAACAAATAATAAATACACTTAACATCTAGTCCACATAGTTTATATTTAATTACACATTGTTCACAGTTAATAATTATCATCAAAAATAATAATCCTGTATTCCAGTATAATAATATGTGCAAATATTTAAAAAAATAAATTAATTAAAAAAAGACTATAACACTATTTTTAGCAATTAAAATATTTTTTCTCACTAAGAAATTGACAATATGGGATAAAATATGTATAAACAATTCCGCAAAGAATGACTTGCATCATTGTGTTTTTTCTGACACAGATAACTTTTCCAGTTACTAAGATTCACACTTGCATTGTAAAATATATTTTTACCAGTGTGATCAACAGTTCATTTCCAATTTGAGACTAAAGAGGAGGGTTAATATTAAAATGAATTTGTTCATTCTAAACATGTTTACAACATTGGACTTTCTTGATGTTCTACATTATATCTAGTTCTGTAAGAAACGTGGATCATTTGTTGCAGTCCGTTCCTCTTTACCAGGCCCTAGTGCCCCACCCAACTTCTCATTCTTCTTATTGTGGGATAGTCGGCTTAGCAGACCAGGCCAGGGAGGAGGTGGGGTTGATTGCGGGGGGGTTAAGGAGGGAGCAGATGGTACTCGCTGCCTCAGGCTCCCTGGGGTCACTGGCTGCATGTAAAAATACAGGGGGTGGAGTAGGGATACAGATCTCTGCTGCTGAGACGAGTTTTCTCCTTGGTGGGTGGGACGCTCGGCCGGGATGTTGAAACATTAAATCATCTGTACAATCAGAGAGGCTGTGTGTATATGCAGCTGTAAAAAAAATAATGCCTCTGGAAGGACACAATATAGCCATGGGCATGGTGAATATACATTGTTTTGATTTCAGCTGTTCCTCTTGGGTTTTTTACTTTTAAACAATAATATTTGTTCATTGTGCAACAATGCACACTGCACTTTAAATACATTGTTTCTACTGTTTGCCAGTATAATATGCACACAGTCACTGTTTATAGTACAGCCTTATTAGAAGATTTTCTCTATTTTCTATATTTTATGTTTATACTTTCTTCTTACTTTTTAGTTTATTGGAATAATCTTAACTTAAGCTGTAACTTAAAACAAATCTAAATTCTACTTTTTGATTTGGATCTTTTTGTCCTGAACTTGTATAACTATGTATGTGGCAAATAAATAATTTTGAATCTTGAAAATCACTAGAACAAACAACAACAGTCTTCAAATTTGTGTTCACTACACCCTTAAAAATAAAAGAAGTGGTTCTTCACAGTGATGCCTTAGTGGAACCTTCTTTGCTTCTACAAGGACCCTTTTACCCATTGGTTCTTTGTAGAACCATTTATCATGAAGTGATCATGAAGAACTTAGTGGAAATAGTATTTGTATGTTTATAGCTGTGTTCATTATGTGCAATATGTAATAATTTTGTTTATTTGTTCAAATGTAGTGTTTGGTAAAACTTATCTGATTCAAGTTTTCAGTTACTCTATACAAATTTCACATTAATAACTGATCTCTCTAAAAGACAGTGAGAGATATCATCTGTTACTATTAAAAACTGCACCATAACAATAATTTATACAGGGTCAGTAGTCATTAAGGTCATACTTTAACATAAAGTATTAAAAAAAGCACTGAAAATGATATAAAGTAACACCTCACAGCGAGAAGGTCCTGGGTTCAATCCCCGGGTCGGCTGTAGGGCCTTTCTGTGTGGAGTTAGCGTGCGTTTCCTCCAGGTGCTCCGCTTTCCCCCCACAGTCCAAAAGCGTGCAATATAGGCTACGTGGCGACTCTAAATTGTCCCCGTAAGTTGTGAATGTGAGTGTGTGTGCTCTGTGGTGTATTGGGCCCTGCCCAGGGTTGTTCCCCAACTTCCACCTTGCGTAAGTTCCCGGGATAGGCTCCGGTCCCCCCGCGACCCCAGCTGGGATTAATCGGTTCAAGATAATAAGTGAATGAATGAATGATTACTAGCCCAATTCCTTACCAACTGAGCTACCATGTCTAGGTACTACGCAGTCCCAAATATAAACCAGCGTTTACATTTTCATCAATTTAATCTATGGCATCTCTTCTATTGTAACAGAAAGCTCAGGCCAGGCTTCACTCTCCTCGTGCGTCAGTGAGCCTCAGTCGCCCAGTCAGTCCCAGTTCGTTATTTTTCCTTTTTGGACGTTCCTGTCCACTGCAGACCGGGAAGATCTACAGCAGTTTTGAAGATGCTCTGACCCAGTTGTCAAGCCGTCACAATTCAGCGCGTGTCAAAGCTGCACAAATCCTCACACTTGCTCTTTTGTATACCTCCAACACATCAAATTTCAAGGACAAAATGTTCCTTGCTGTCTAATAAATCCAACTCACTGCTGAAGCTGAGCTGTTGGACAACTCAGTGTTATTCACCTCTCCTGTCAGTGGTCTTAATGTTATGGCTGCTCATGTTTGCTAATAATGATGACATATTTGGATTCCCAACTGGGAATTTCTGTGTAACAGCTGTGCGACGTCACATGCCAAGAGTCATGGGATGATGTCCAAAGAATATAAACATTTTTGGCAGGTGGTAATGCATTGTGTGTACACTCCTAACACCAAAAGCGATAATGCTTTAGGACGCCAATGCACATGTCTGGTCACGTGAGCTGCAGCAATGCCCCAGTGCACTGTTTGTCATATCACCTACTTATTAAAGCTGACCAGAGGATAATACATTTATATTCCAGCTTGTCTCTGTAGCAGAGTATTGCAAATGCCGTTTGTCTGCTCGACAGTTAATCTGTCGCAACAGTCTGCCACAGCGGGTTCATCCTCAACCAGATGTGCAATGTGTGTGTGTCATTTGTACCAGATGTCCATTGCTGGGTGGATGTGAAGGGTGGGAACGCAAAGGTTGCCAAAAAGATGGCAAAAAATTCAGCAACGTTTAGAACTGGATTCAGGATCGAGCGGCATCCAGACAGAGAGACGGAGCCGCTGCGTGCTCCATGCATCACTGCAAGTGACCCAGTTTAAGAGCGAAATGCATGACATAATGGATAATGGACTCTACCTTTAAATTTGCCTGGAATGGTTTATGATCTCGTGTTTGGAGTGATGTCTATACTGTGACTCAAAAAGGGACCCGGTAGTTTTGATCATAATTCAATTTATTCACAAAGTGATTATTGTATCACCCATCACACCTTTAATGTGTAGCTACAGTACCTTGTACAATGACAACTATCACAAACCATTATATTTTACTATAAATGATGCATATAAATGAGCAAATTCAACAATTATCTGTTTCAGCAATTACAAGTGACAAGCAAACAAAAAATGTTTTTTTTTTTAATGTTGGGATTTGCAAAGTATTGTAGCATTTAAGCTGCGGCTTATATAATATAATATAATATAATATAATATAATATAAATATAATATAATATAATATAATATAATATAATATAATATAATATAATATATAATATAATATAATAGTTATTTTGTGTCATTCTAGATACAACAGTGAAAAATTTTTGAAAACCAATAAAAGTTATGCTCCAAGGTACTGGGCCCTTTGTTAACTCACGAGTATACTGATGTGTTATAAAAGCTAGACTGGGATTTAAGTGATTAATCTCATTTCTAGGCTTCAAACAGAATGCTGCATTTTTTTGTGCTACAAATTGGAAATGCCTTGTATTTGAACATCCATGCTTCACTGGACTCCTGGGTGCGTCGCTGTGTGTGACATCACTTTGTGTTATATAACATGCCTCATCTTTCCTCCCTATAAATCAGGCCCTCCCCCGTTCCGCTGGCGATGACATTACAGCTCACATAGACAGGTCTCACATGCTGCTGTACACAATACTTATATTCCTCGTTACCAAAGCACATGCCATTATTATCTCTCACTCTCATCAACCGTACAGTAATGGAAATATGGTCGGGACCCTGCAGCAAAACAGCGTCCATGTCTTAGTTCTTACCTCATGATAAAGCTCTACAGAAAGCAACAAAATAACTGTGCAATGGTTTGTTCCAAACAGTAATTAGTAGTCATTTGACTGTAGACACACCATTATGTCTTCACTCCACATAGTTGGGGGAAATGTGGGAGACGTTCCCAGTGATTGGCGGTAATGGCCATGTTTCATGATCTTGAAATGTTAATGCAGCACAAGCCATTAGTTTACTGTTAAAGCATTCAACTTGTGCATGGGGTCTTAACAGCATCCGTAGCTATGAATGATAGGCTGAATCCGAAATGGTCCTTGAACTTATCTTTAGTGTATGTATCTCAGTAGCATTTGTGAGTAGAACAGAGCGGGTTTGCATTCCAGTATTCCTATGCTTAGAACAGATTTGCAGAAGGGCGGCACAGTGGCGCAGTGCTTAGCGATGCTGCCTCACAGCAAGAAGGTCCTGGGTTCGAGCTGGGTTCGAGTTAATGAGGACATATTTGCATTCCCAAATTTGGTACACTGCCCTCCAAAAGTTTGGAAACGCCCCTGGCAAAGTGGGGTTTGGGCGATATCAGCATAAATCCTCTCATCATTTTTTGGTGCAAATATATTAAAGTAACTTGACATTATCTTTGGATATCAGCAATAATGTTTTTTATTTGATTACATAATATTAATATATACATGTCAAGTCAGGCCGTGCCCTTTGCCATGTGATGTCTGGTTACTGGTTTAAACTTGGTCTAGGTTTTTAAACGATTTTTGGGTCCAGCACACTAATAAGCTTCAACAATTGATTGGTTCATTGACCACTAGGACGCCCAGATTATGCAGAGCTGTAACAGCTGCTAATGGTGGATATTCTGGTGAATCCAAAATTTAAGTATTTTCTATGTATAGACTGTTTAATAAACTGTTTATGTAATAAAATATGTTTTGGTAGTTTGTGTTGTCCCTTATCAGTGCGACATTATCACAAATGAAAAAGGATTCATGGCAATACTGTCCAAAACCCCACTTTGCCAGGGGCGTTTCCAAACTTTTGGAGGGCACTGTATTCCTGTGTAACAGCTGTGTGATGTAACATGAGAACCCTACCTTTTGGCGGGGTTGATCAAATCCTTCCAACACATCAACTCTAGCGTCAACATGTTCACTTGGTGTCTATTATTATATATTCCAGCGTTATTCACGGGTGGTGATAATGTAACGGCTGCTGTAATGCAGACTCGTTGCCTCGGTAGATTTTACATGAACGGTAATATCCAGTCATTTGTTGTAAATTAGGTTTGAGTTTTACTCTATTTTTGCTCCATGTGAAGTCTCATTTCCAAGAAGTGCAATGCAGCTGCTCAGAGCACTCCTCTGAAGAGAGAAGAAAGTCTCTAGTGATAAAAGGCAAACTCTGGAAGTCTCCCATGACACACTGCAGTTGAAATGTGTCATCACTGAATGCTTATTTTTAGGCTGTGGATTAAGATCAATCGGTTTTGCTTGTAATTTGCATGTGCGTACAGTGCTGGGCAGCAGCCAACTCACATCAGTGACGTTACTCACTTAACTAATATTTTCAGTAGAGTATCAGTAGAAAAGTAGTACTTTTAGGTAGTACTCTTCTAGTATTTTTTCTTCTACAGATAATGATGTAGCATGGCAAAAGAGCTACATATTTACACAAAAATTACTATTGTTACTATCGTTTTTCTCTTTCCACTACCAAGTGTTTCTGATTGGTGTTGAATTGGCTCAGTGGCTTGTGCGACGCATGGTCATTGCATCACAGTATGCTTTTGGAGTCGGAGGATGGAGGATGAAGACGAAAGCAGAAATCAATGGAAAAGAAATATTTTTGATGTAGTTAAATACTTTTTCCTGTGTAGTTTGTAGTAACTAACTACAATACTAGAATAGGGACTTGGCTATGGTTTGAGAAGCTACTGTTTAGCTACTTTTAGTCATAAGTAGCTTGTAAAGCTAATGTTTAAAGGCAGCTTCCCCAATAATTGCATCACAGCTCACTCTTGGAAGCTGTGAGATGGAGTCAGAGGATGGAGTCCATCTCGGAGATAGAAAGCGAGAATCAGTGGCTATAAAAGAATGACAAACCGCACTGTGTGCACAAATATTATGCAAGTGTTATCACTATAATTGTGCATATGTTTCAGCTTCAAGCTATTTAAATTTGCATGATTATTGGATTTAAGCATTCTCAGAAGTGTTGCATCCCTTACTTTTTGACTTTTCAGTGTCAGTTAAATATCTTTTTTTACCCATTTTGCCTACGGTAAAGACGCTGCCGAATAATTATGCACATCTTGATACTCACTTTAGGCAACACCCTCCTTAATAACACAAATGCAAATCAGCTGAGAATGCTTAAATCCAATAGACATTCAAGTTTATATAGCTTAGAATTATATTGATCACAGTGATACGGTCAAAACGCTCACAATAATTGTGCACACAGGACTTCACAATGTTGCGATCACAACTATTAACGCACATTGAGCCAATCCCAAATTGTGACCAATTACCGCAGCTTTTCCCCAATTTTTGACCAATCGTTGTCGTCGCCGCAAAACGTTGAGCCCTGCGTCAGCAAACTCACTTCCTTGTTACGTTCAGAAGATGCAGGAAACGTGTGTGATAAAAGCGCCTCACATTCAACATTAACCGTTAAATGATTAATGGTTAATAAAAATAATAGTGCTTTTGTTCCCTTTGTTTTAATTAATTGTTAAAGAATCGTTATGAAGGAGGACAAAATTGCAAATTTTTCCACAACTTTGACTTGCTCCCGCAACTTTATTGCAACAAAACTCCTAAAAACACCTTTCATCATTTAGAAAAGCTGGCATTTTAGGCCTCTACAATCTCAAAAAAGCCTGTGAACACCTGAAGGGACTGATTAAACCAGTGACTTGGCTGTAGCTTGAAAAGCTACTATTTAGCTGCTTTTAAACAGATTAGTGTTTCAGAGTAGCTTTCCCAACACAGTGTGCATGCTTTAAAACATACCTTCAATACTTACCCAAATCCATCTGAAAGACCTAAAAATTCATTTGAATTCAAGACTGTGGGCAAAACTAAAAGAAACCGAAAGAATTTTGAGTTTAATTCCAACACTGTGGGTGTTCGACGTTGGGAATATTTGCAGTGTAAATGATAAAACTTTCATTAGTGAGTTTACATTATCTAGTCTGCCACTTTAATTCTCAGTTTCCTCTAACGTGTGTAACGATCCCCTCGCCACCAAAGTCGTCTCCAGCGCTCTCTGCGTAGCGCCTTGTTTGAATCTCTCAACGGTACTCGAGTGGAAAAACACCAGCGTCTCATTGGAGGGCAGAGCTGAATGAGAGCGACGGTTGCTCCAGTGTGAAGCTGTAATTTTGGCAGTCGCCTCATGAAATCAGCACAATAGGGAGACAGATATCAGCTGCCCAGTTCTCTCCGGGGCCGGAGCGGAACGCCAACATCTGAACAAAAGATCCGATTATAACGGCTTGGAAAAAGGCTGAACTGAATAACCATCCAGTGGGGTTGGAAGGGGGGAGGGGGGAGAGAATTTCAGTTAAATCTATCCCCTTGTCTTTTATCAGTGCAAGACATGACACCAAATAGTTTCCGAGCAGATATCAACTGAAGGGTCACGGGGCTGCCTCTAATTTAAACATTTTTGCTAGAGGTGTTGGCACTGTCTAAATACTTTTGATGGTCAATAAAAGTTTAAAATGCTCTGCTTTAAAAATGTATTATTTTAGCTAATTTAATATCTAAAGGAGTGTAGAGCAGACTTGGGCATTGCCCAGCCCGCGGCCCACATCTGGCCCTTTATCTATCCCTGGCCGGCCTGCCTGAGGACAGCGTGAAATAACAAATTAAACATAAAAGTAAAACGTAAGTAGCGAACTTTATGCACACCATTCAATTGCATTGCTTTTATTTTGAAGGCGAAAAAATGTGAAAACTCACATATTTCAATATTGCTTTTCTTGTTGAAAGAATGTATTGTCAAAAATAAAATTACATAAAGATATAATATGCCCTGCTCCGCACATTTAGAGCTTAACAGTAACATCTAGTATTAATAGTATTAATGTTTTTTAAATGAAGTTCAGCTGAGCAGAGTACAGTGCAGTCTATTGGCTCGGCCCTCCATGTCAATTTAAATTTGTCATGTGGCCACTTAAATTAATTGGACAACCCTGGTGTAGAGTATATAGTGACCACTCATGTTTTTGCATTTGCTCTTTTCAGTATTTGTGACCTGATCTGGCAAAATGAGTCACAGTGACCCAGAATTCAAAATTGAGGTTTTGGTATCATTGAAAATAAGCTTTAAAATGATATCTTGGTCAAAGCTATATCTTAAACGGTTGTCAAGTTACAATCGTTTGAATTATGGTATCGCAGCACTATTTTCCAACTGAAAAATCGAGAAAATCGCATTTAAAGTTTTTCGTCAGTTTTTTGTTGATATCTTTAACAATCCATAGCATCCAAAGAGATGCACCCAGTATTCAACAACAAAATTTTACCACAGGCATTTAGATACTTAGGAAAATATATTAAATCAGACTGAAGCTTCAATTATTTCAAAATATTTATTAAATACTTATCAAATAAAGCGAAAAACAGCATTTATTTTGGACATTCTTTTGTAAGATTTGAGAGCTGCAACTCAACTTAAATAGCCATTTAAGTACATTTTCACAATCATTTCCATAATGGAACTTCGGGAGATTAATTTTGAAGACCTTTTCTTTCATATAAGACCAAAAAAGAAAAATCGATATTTTTGATGTTTTTCAACATAATCGGCCCGTATCTAAATAAATAGAACGCCGACTTCCGACTCATTACGGCAGATCGGCTCACATTTATATTTATGCGTCCGTAAACAGAAATTTAGCGCTTACACTTTAATGCTATATACAAACACAGAATTGATTGCAGACTTTTACTGATCGTCTTCTTATCCTCATGAGAACTCAGTATGCAAATGTTTTGCAACCTTCAATAACTTCATATAGAGATAGGGCCAGTTACGATAAGGGTGTTCGCCCCCAAGCACTGCTCCCCGGGCACTGCACGTCAGCTGCCCACTGCTGCTTCACGGATGTGTTTCTGATTTGCACTGATTTGACAGAAACAGCATCCAACAGGCCACTGTGGCTCCATAGTGCACAATTGTTGCACCACAGTGCACTCTTGACAGCTGTGGGAAGGAGTCAGAGGATAGGGTCCATCTTGGTCCATATTTATCAAAATGGATGACTGAAAAGTAGAACTTGAAAATCGAAACGCTTCTAAACATCATTGAAATCATAATTACGATTTGCCGTTACACATAGAACATTACCAATATATTCAGATAATTTTTTATGGAATGTTTAAATTTATTAAATATTAAATATAAATAGATGAAACTGCTTGGATGTAGTTAGCTAGTTTTTTTCTCTGTAGCTTGTAGTGTAGTTGATTACTATATTAAAACAAGAATTTGGCTGTAGATTAGCTACTTTAAATATTAAGTATCTTGTAGCTCTAAAAACTACCAGTGAAAAGTAGCTAAAAGTAGCCTAGTGTTCCTATTTTTACTTTTGATTTACTAATATTTTTATTTGTATTGCACTTTATGCACTTCTGTCAAGCACACTAAATGACCTCCAGCTGTGATAATGTGCGATATAAATAAACCTGCCTTACACATGACCATGACTGAGCAGCCACATAAATCAGAGGCATGTTTTGGTGCCAGTTCTCCGGCTGCCGTCTGTGGAACTTAATCCCATGTTGTGGTCCAGAGTGCAGCTCATGTGCTCTTAACGCAATGCCTCCAGATGTCTGATTGCCAGTGCAATCTCGTTCACATCAGGATCCGCAGACATCGCACTGCGTCGCGTTCCACTCCACATGTTTCTACCCTTTGAATAAAACATAGACATTACATAAGAGCTAACGAAAGTAGGAGGCACTTTGAGACATATACTGATGGGGGAAGTGTGATCGTCTTTTAGGGTGATGTCACTGTATCTGTTTGATGTTTAGATAAAGTAAATATCATAAATGCCTGCTGTATGCGTGATGTAAATATGTTATTTTAAGGTTGTTTTAGTGATGGTTTTTCATCACCAAGGACAAAATAATTATGATAATTTAGATTTAGTTCTGTAATTTGTATTAGATTGTTATATGTTTAGCAAGACATAACTAAACCTCTGACTGAGTGTGTTTAGACAATGAAACAGAATAAAACAGAGGTATTACACAACCTTTTTAGTTCTATTAATACGGAAGCATGAGGGGCCCCTGAGACATTCAAGTCGTATGTCTCAGTGTCTAAGGATTTCTTCTGTGTTGTTGTCGTTGGCATTTACCGTCAGTCTATATGAGCCTGGACCTTTTAAAGCGTAATGGGTCACTGCATTTGATAATGATTTATTGATGTTAAAATTGCAAATAGCACAAAGTAAGTTTATTGAGGTCGTAATCAATAGGGCAGCTTGTTGTTGTCTCTGTGTATACATATTTGATTACAATTCTCTCTCTCTCCTCTCTCTCGGGCAGCAGGCAAGCAGGCAGACTGGCACGTTCAGCAGCATGTGCCTAGCGTCTGAGCGGGCACTGCCCACATCCCACCCCCTTCCTCAGGCGCTACACCAGCAATTCTAATTATTTTTTGATCGGCTCCAATCGATGCACGTCCGTGGCGATGACGGCGTGGCCCGGGAAGCACTTCTGCCCCAGTTGGGGGCTCAGCATTTCCAAAACATTGGGTGAGAAATTTAACAAAGGCAAAAGCAACACTCGTTGCCCTCCAGAGCTCACCAAGGGCAAGATTCAAGATTCTTTACAACATGTGGTGAAATGATCATTCCCAAGACAGAAACATAAATTTAGAATAAACTTAGACTTAGACTACACATTAGACTAGACACAGAATTAGACTAGATATAGATATAGAATTAGACTTTCACATAAATATAGACTAGGCATAGACACAGACTAGACATAGACTAAGACTAAGTCTAATAAGACGTAGACTTAGACTAGACATAGACATAGACCAGGCATAGAAATAGATTAGACATGGGCATAGACTAGACATAAACAGGGACTTACACTTCCCACAAACGTAGACTAGACATAGACTAGACACTGACATATAACTAGATTAGACATTGATATTCTGAGAGACATTGATTTAGACATGGTGATAGCCTTAAACACAGACATAAACATAGACTAGACATAGACTTAAACTAGACATAGCTACAGACTAGACATTGACATAGACACAGACTAGACATAAACATAGACTAGACACAGACTAAGACTTAGAGTTAGACTAGACATACAGTACTGTGCAAAAGTTTTAGGCAGGTAAACAAAAATGCTGTAAATAAAGACTGCTTTCAGAAATATAAATAATGATTGTTTATTTTTATCAATTTACAAAATGCAAAGTGAGCGAACAAAAGAAAAATCTAAATCAAATCAATATTTGGTGTTACTACCTTTTGCCTTCAAACCAGCATCAATTCTTATAGATATACTTGCACAAAGTCAGGGGTTTTGTAGGATTATAGTCATTATATTATTTTGTAGGATTATAGGATTATAGATCTGTGGTTAGTTCTCCAAGATGTTTGGAACAACCTACCAGCCGAGTTCCTTCAAAAACTGTGTGCAAGTGTACCTAGAAGAACTGATGCTGTTTTGAAGGCAAAGGGTGGTCACACCAAATATTAATTTGATTTAGATTTCTCTTTTGTTCATTCACTGCATTTTGTTGATTGATGAAAATAAATGATTAACACTTCCATTGTTGAAAGCATTCTTTGTTTACAGCATTTTTTCACACCTGCCTAAAACTTTTGCACAGTACTGTAGATACAGTATAGATCAGGCACATAATTAAATTACACATAGACAGAGACTTATTGACCAGACCAGACCAGACATTGACATATACCAAGAGTAGACACAGACATTCTCATAGACGTAGACTTAGACATGGTGATAGACTTAGACACAGACAGAGACATCGACGTATTAATAGACATAGTCTTAGACTACACATAGACTAGATATAGGGGCGGTTTCCCAGAAAGAGATTAAGACTAGTCCTGGATTACAGAGTGTTTTGAATGGAGATTTTCCATTGAAAAAGAAATATAGTTCAGAACTAGTCTTAATCCCTGTCTGGGAAACCGCCCCATAGACATGAACTTAGATCAGACATAGGCAGAGACTAGACATAGACATAGAATTAGACTTAGACCCAAACATAGACATAGACTAGACACTGACATAGACCTAGATTAGACATAGACATTCTCATAGACATTGGCTTAGACATGGAGATAGACTTAGACACAGAGACATAGACGTATTAATAGACATAGTCTTAGACCAGATATAGACATGAACTGAAACTAGACATAGGCACAGAAAAGACATAGACATAGACTATATATAGACTTAGACCAAACATAGATTTAGACTAGACATGGTCATAGACAAGACATAGACTTATACTTCACATAGACTTAGACTAGACATAGACTATAGATAGACATAGACAAACTGCAGGTGCCTTTTTTAAGTACTCAGACTATACATAGACTTAGACTAGACGTAGACATACCGTGGGTCAGACTTCACTTAAATATTTAATCTGTGTCTGAGCCAGGATGGATGGTCTCATCTCCGGTCGATAGTGACTAACGTGACCCTGCATTTGTGCAGACATGGTACATCCTTACTGTGAGGATGACGCTTTTTTAGCTCTGACTGTGGCTCCATGCATCACACACCCTTCCTGTCCCCAATACACGTCCACTCCCTCCTCTCTCTCTCTCTCTCTCTCTCCCTCTCTCTACAAATACTATTCCACTCTCCTACTGCATCCAGCATGAACTCTGCATTCTCTGCCATGTTGTTTGATAACTGCATCGTAAAATCGTTTGCCCCCCATTCCCATCACATCTCATTTTTAGCCTGGAGACACGTGTCCGAGTCAAAAACGTGAGACGTCATAACACCGAACACAGACTATTTTCAGCAGATACAATTTTTTTCCCCCTTTTTTTCTTGGAAGACGGTTTCCTTAGCAACTGGTTACCATGGCAATGGCATTGCTCACATCACTTTTTATGTGGGTACATTTGGGCTTACACCGCTCCCAGTGTCTATGGAAACGTGCTGTGCAGGCACAATGTCAAATTTCAATGGAATGAACAGGCTAAAAACACTCGCTTACGCCACACACACACACACACACACGGTATTCTGTTAGATGCCAATTAATGGTTTACCTCAAGATAGAACAGCAGTGTAATTAACGCAACAGTTAGTGAGTTTGCCCTGTAATCGCTGGTTCAAGTGCTGGACGGGTAAAGGAACCACTAAGGTACTCATGAGCAAGGTCCCGTCCCCAAGAACTGCTCGTCAGCGTCCCACTGCTCCTTCACGGATGGGTCAAACGCAGAGGTCACATTTTGTGATGGTGCACTCTGTGCTGTGCCGTGGTGCGTTCACTCACTTAATATCACATTTCTGGATTTGCAACTTAGTTGTAGTTAAAGAAACAGAATGGTTCAGCTAAACAGATGTTAACGACGGGATCTTGTTGTGATTAAAGCAACTTTAATCGCCCCATGCGAATGCCTTCATTAGGTTCTCTTGAAACGAAACGCATCGGTCTGTTCTGTAAAAAGGGAGCTGTTCTGAGATGTCAGAGAACACTGCAAGCCAAAAGACCCAAAAGATAATACTCATCAGCAGGGACCTATTCCAGAAAGCAGGATTTCAGCTAGTGCGTCTAGTGCGTCTCAATCTCAATCTCAAGTGCGTCCAACAGAAATGGTCCTTACGTCTTCACACACTGGAGGATTCTTGACTTTTAGAGAGAGTATACTGGACAAAATCCTGCCATGTGGACGTGACCTCTAGCTCCCGTGACTCATGATGTGATTGGATACTGCTTTGTGTTACTTGTCAAATGATGATTGGCAACATGGTGCTACTCCTGCATTAAATAAATGCTCATTCATTCATTCATTCATTCATTATCCCGACTGCTTAATTCCAACCAGGGTCATGGCGGAGACCAGAGCCTACCCAGGAATTACGGGTGCAAGGCGGGGAGCAACCCAGGGCAGGCGCCAACGCACCGTAGGGCACACACGCTCACACAATCACACCTTACACGGCCAATTTAGAGTCGCCAATTAACCTATAGTGCATGCTTTTGGACTGTGGGAGCAAAACGGAGCAAACCCACACCAACACGGGGAGAACATGCAAACTCCATTAAAAAAAGGCCCTATGGCCGACACGAGGAACGAATCCAGGACCTTCTCGCTGTGAGGTGGCAGCACTAACCACTGTGCCACCGTGTCTACCTTTTGCTCTTACAAAAAAAATTGGCTTCTGGCCAACAGTTGCTGTTAACCTTTGACAGTGTTGCCGCAAATTTGCAGCAAGGTCATATTCTCACGTGGAAATTAGGTTTGTGGCAAACCTGCAGCAAAGTTGGTGGAAATCTTATGCACCTGGCAAATTTGTCACCAAAAGTTCACTATGAGTTCATCACTACTGGTAAATACATTTGTCACTAGTGGCAATTTGTCATCGGTTGTCACTAGTGGCTGACAATGGCAAACTTGTGGCAACATATTCTGCCAAACTCCACTGTTTGCCATAAATTAACCATAAGTTTTCCCCCAAATTTGCTTTTGTAAGGGTGCCCAACCACAAAATATAGTGAGCAACACTAGTCATGTTTCTTGGCTAACAAAAAGGTCATGGTCATGTCAAAAATGTCTGGAAATTGACTGAAAAACCAAAAACAGAAGGGTAATATTGAAGTTTAAAGCAGCGTAAAGCATGTCAAGGTATATTTTTACAACCACACACTTGCTTAGTAGACACTCCTGCTTGCCGTTTGAACTCTGCAGTTCCCAGACAATGCCCTGCTATCAGCAGACAGGATTAATATTTTAGTATCTGTCTGCCCCGGGGGTTTTAAAGCCTTCATTATTTGAAAAAAATCAAAGGCTAGACTTTTGCTCATGTGTAGATGACATCAGAATCTCATTTTTGATATATTGATATATTTTTTGATGAATTGATATATGTATGGTTTGTAGAAGCTTGTTAAAGTTTTACTAAATACAGCACTGCCCCGCCTGTCTTAAAAGTCAGACACGTTGTCGTTGCCTTTTTCTTTGTCTTGTTTTTGTACCTAAAAATAAGTCCAAAAACATGATGGGGTTTTTTAGCTCCTCCTGGTGGTGGATTTTGAGGGGTAACATTTTTGACTGCTGTAAATTTGAGTGTATTATCATTTTAAGGTGTTATCTCTCTTTGCACCTTTTGGTTGTGTTTTTTATTATTCTAGCTCATTTATAAAACGTTTGTCTGAAGTGCGGAATATTTATCTCAAATAAATATGCCAAAATTTTATATACACTTACCATTGCTTTGTAGAAAACACAATTTCTAAAAGCTGTTGTTTGTTGTTTTGTTAATATATGTATTATTGTTTCAACTGTTTCGAATTCTGAGGAACTGTTTAAATCAAAACCCTCTCTGACCTAAAGTTTGCTAAAGAATTTTGCAAAAATTAGAAATGATTTTTCAGCAACACTTAGCTTTAAAATGTTTGCCATGTCATAAATGTGTGGAAATGGACAATGAGAAACCAAAACCAAATATTCATTCATTCATTCATTCATCATCCGAACCACTTCATCCCTATCCCAAAGTCAGGAAGGTCACTAATTTAAGGAAAATCTATTTTAAAAGTAAGCAAAAAACCCAAAACTGTCTGTGTCTGTGTCTTTATTCGTGTGTACAGAAGTACTGAATTCACACATATAATAAATTTTATTTAATCATATTGCAATTGCCATAGTACAAAAATGCATATACTGTATATATACACGTAAAAGGCCATTTTATTCCAGGTTGGCAATACTAGTATTTTTCACACATACAATTACCAATTTACTATCAGTTTAGTCAGACAACACTACAAAATTAGTGACAAAACTGACAATATACATATTATACCCTGATTAACATCACCAGTCTCACCAGTATGCCACAAAACGCTGATGTTCTCTTTAATTAACTGTAATATAAACCCCCTGAACTTGCATGGATCATATATGGCATTTCCATACCACAAAGTACTATGGCTTCTGATAAAGTCCCAAAATAATAAAGCAATGGCACATCCTCCAGCTCATACTGTATTTTATCATGATCAAGACCCTGACCTCCGATTTCTTTATTTATTTTTTATTTTTTTAAACCCTTTCTAACCTAAAGTTTGCAGAAGATAATCACTGTCAGCAACACTAGTCCGGGTCTAAGGGCCCGTTTACACGTACGCGAATATTTTTATAAACGCATATTTTTTGTACATTCGGGCATTTCGTTTACATGTAAACAGAGTTTTTAGCCACTTCAAACACATATTTTTTTAAACGATCTCCAAAGTGAAGATTTTTCCGAACACTGGATTCTGGGGATACATGCAAACGAAGGGCCCGAGTGTATTTTAAAAAATGCATTTATAAAAATATCTGCATGAATGTAAACAGGCCCTAAGATGAGAACATTTTGGCAACGTCATTAACTTGAAATGAGCAATGAAAGATAAAAACATTAAATGAAAAACTGAAGTCTTTTATTTTTAAATAGTAACCTGATACTGTAAAAAGAAATTGTAGAAAATGAAAGAAATGAAACCAGTTGCCTTTAATGCTGACTAACTAATAAACTGCCTTATTGCCGTCCTTCATATTAAAACTTACCAAACTGAGAACAATGATGAAAGGACTGTGGATGATAAATGAAGCCTAAAACTACTGATCACCAAAAAAATTACGATTGACGCAAACCTTTGGCAATGTTGCGGCAAATCTGTAGCAAGGTCATATTTTTACATGTTTTGTGGCAAACTTGCGGTGGACTTCTAGCCAACCTGGTGGAAAACATGCACCTGGCAGATTTGTCACCAAAAGTTAACTACAAGTTTATCATTACTGGCTAATTAGTGTTTTGGCAAATACATTTGTCACTAGTGGCAATTTGTCATTGTTGCCAGAACATTGCTGCAAGTTTGTTACTAATGGCTGACAATGGCAAACTTTTGGCAACATTCGTTCATTCATTCATTATGGGTCACAGGCGGACAGGAGCCTATCCCGGGAACTTATGGGCGCAAGGCGGGGAACAACCCTGGGCAGGTGCCAACACACAACAGGGCACACACTCAATCATACTCACATTCACACCTTACGGGGCCAATTCAGAGAGGAAACCGGAGCACCCGGAGGAAACCCACGGCAACACGGGGAGAGAGCGTGCAAACTCCACACAGACGACCCTCGACCGACCCGGGGATCGAACCCAGGACCTTCTCGCAGCAGTTTCTAACCACCGTGCCGCCCACTGGCAAACTTGTAGCAACATATTGTGGCAAACTCCACTGTTTGCAACAAATAAATTTTTGCAAAAAAAAAAGGCCATGAGCACCTTTTTTAGGAATCTCTTCAAAAAAACGACTAAAATCCTGAAAAAGGTGTTTCAGATTATGTCGCATGTAAAAAGACCAGCTAATCGGCGTAAATTCGATATTCAAATTTTAGAAAGTCCCTTTTTCAAATTTCTTAATGGCTTTAGATTGCTGGATATAAGATAATGCTACATAATGCTTCCATGTGTGTATCCACACACACACACACACTCATTAACATACAAACACCACACAACAGAGACGCCAGTAATCTTTAGTTTATCGATTTTTAAAAAATGACCGGAGATCACTGACTTTTACTATTTTTTGCATGAAATTATTTTTCAAGCTTATTCTTGAAACCACTTCACAAACGTCACAACAATACAAATTCACAGTTGCACCACAGAGGCCATCGAATACAAAGTTGATTTTTTTAAAAAAGCATCATACAGTTCACTCATTCATTAAATTTTCATTAAAGCACTCAGGAGCCTTATTTAGTCTCACGTTTTGGCTTGTCTACATTTTTTAAAAAAAGAAGAAAGAAATACATTGGAAATTGTTCTTCCCAGCTCGCCGCCGTCATGTCTTCAGCTTCAGCTTCAGCTCTTCATGCCGTTTTGGGGCATTCCTATTTTTTTTTTTTTTTTTTTTGTCATTGCACCGTCCCCTGTAAGACCCGGTGTCCACTTCATGTCCCATTTGCGCTCCACTGCATTCTGAGCCATGACAGTCTGAAAGACCGTCGTCATGTAGAGCGGATGCGCACTGCGTTCCCGCTGGGGAGGAAGAGGAGGAGGAGGAGGAGGAGGAAGAGGAGGAGAAGGAAGGCCATCATCTCTAAGATAGCACCTCTATGACCCCTCTTTACCCTCGGGGCTTTCGGTGGGGGTTGGGGGCTCCTCCGTGTTCGGGGATTGAGCCCCCCCTGGCCCATCTGAGAAGAAGAAGACAGAGAGAGAGGAATGAATCAGTTGAGAACACGTTATTGCCAACATCTGTATAGAAGATGCGTATGATTGCAGAAGTGAAAGGGAGTGATTATTTGTCATTGTGAACACAGCACAACAAAACATGACCTCTTCATTTGACCCATCTGCGAAGGAGATGTGGGCAGCTTTTTGACAGTGCCCGGGGAGCAATGCTCGGGGACGGTACCTTGATCATGAGTCCAGAATTCAAACCAGCGACCTTCCAATCACGGGGCGAACTCCCTCACCATAACTCTGCCCCGAGGCTGATTTCCAGCACTGGGCGGATCTAAATAATTTAGTATTTTCAAGCTTCAAGAATCTTTAAAATCTTGAATCTTCAATATGCTAAATTATTATTGAAATAACATCTCAAAAATTACTTGTTTAAACACAGTTGTATAATTTAGTGACGGCCCCCAATCCTGCGGCGCTAAAACTATCAGGAACTCAGAGATGGTGAGTGAGAGCTGGTGTTGTTAAGGAAATTAAACAGTATAATGGTGTGATGTGCTTTTTGGGGTTGTAGTGTTGCGTTGCTTAGGGGCCATCACAAGATTACACAACTGTGTTTAAAGGAATTATTTTTGACGTTATTTTAATAATAAATAATTTAGCATATACATATGGGTGTGTAATTATTACATTGTTTTAGTTGGAAAACAGTATTTAAGTCGAATACTTCCTCAAGCAGAACAATAATCTCAGTCGTGTATCAGACATTTTGTACCGTATCGGCAGATATCCAAATTTACAATATCGGTATCGTATCGGACATAAAAAGGTGGTATCGTGCCATGTTTAGTAACTTGCCAACCGATCTATGAATCGTTGATGACACATTTCTCCTGTAATATCACAATTAAAGTGTGATGAGAAATATCAAAATCACTTTGTTACAAATGTAATCCTGAATAGAGGTACGAACCTTCACTGGTCTCACGATTTGATTTGATTCGATTACGATGATCAGATCAACAATTTGATTCAGTGCGATATTTTGATGCATCATGATGCACCCCATTAATTTTTCTATATTACTTCATATTGCACACAGATTGGCCATGGATCACAGATCAGGCAACCATAGTTACTACTGGGATTTACTTTTTAACTAGAATTTTTATGCCGAAGCCAGAAAATCACAAATCATCCAGAAGTGTTTTGAAATATAAATAAAATGGAAGAAAAAAATGTGATTTCAGTAGTGAAACTGGATTGACGCAGACCACCAGTTGAAAACCCCCGATATAATCGGTTACGGTCTGCCATTGCATCGATGCAGAATCGTCCACGTCTGTATCGTGATGCATCGATTATGTGACTAATTTCCACACCCCAATCCTGAATGCAACAGTAAAAGAATTTAGAGGCCAGTTGTCTCAAGATCACGAGAGAAAGATAACTCTAAATGCCGAGGGCAGTTGATAGCGTAGCGGTTAGGGCGTTCGCCTCATGATCAGAACGTTGCTGGTTCAAATCCTCGAGGTACTACTCAAATCCAAGTACTGCTCCTCGGGTACTGCCATAAAGCTGCCCACTGCTCCTTCACGGATGGGTCAAATGCAGAGGTGAAATTTGTTTGTGGTGTGCTGTGCTGCGTTCACACTGACAAGCAATCACACAACTTTTGCTATCTCAAGATCATGAGAACAAAGAAACTCTTTGTCCTGAGAAAACAACTTTTATTTTGTCTCGTGATCATGAGATGAGATAAAAATAATGTTGATGTGTGTCCTCTAAAGACTTCCATATAACAGTGTATTGCAAATATATGAGCGATATATAACGTCTGTCCAGACGTTATCTCGAGAAAATGATCTCGTGATCTTGAGATATCGGGAAGAAAGAATAATGTTGACGCGTGTCCTCATACGACTTACGTACAAACCAGACGTGATGTGTTGTTACCTGTGAGCGACAGTTCAGCCAGTTTGAGTGACAGATCTGGAGGGACCCCAGCCGGAGAGCCCAGGATGTCCGGCAGAGCGTTACGCCGGCCCGATCGACCCGACGAGGCGAAGTCCAACACCGGCTCTAGTTCTGTCATTTCTGACAGGGGACGACAGAGACAACATGGTGTTTACTGATCATGTGAACTGCATTTACAGTGATTACTCTAACTACTGATTACATGCGGAAGGGAATCCAGAGCTAAACTACCGCCAGAGCAATACTGATCTCTAATGATGAGCACCTAACAGCAGCAGCACGAAGATGAAGAAGAAGAAGAAGAAGAAGAAGAAGAAGAAGACGAAGAACAAGAACAAGAACAAGAACAAGAACAAGAACAAGAAGAAGGAGGAGGAGGAGGAGGAGAAGAAGAAGAAGAAGAAGAAGAAGAAGAAGAAGAAGAAGAAGAAGAAGAAGAAGAAGAAGAAGAAGAAGACGACAAAGAAGAAGAAGAAGATAAAGAAGACAAAGAAGAAGAAGAACAAGAACAAGAAGAACAAGAACAAGAAGAAGGAGGAGGAGAAGAAGAAGAGGAAGAAGAAGAAGAAGAACAAGAACAAAAAGGAGAAGAAGAAGACAAAGAACAAGAACAAGAACAAGAAGGAGGAGGAGGAGGAGGAGAAGAAGAAAGTAGAAAAGGGAAGAGAGAGGGTGAGATGTGAAGTGACGAAGATAAAGAAAGAGAAGAAGGCAGAAAGAGAGAGAAAGAGAAGGGAGCTAAAAAAGTGGAGGGGGACAGACGAAAGCTAAGAAGGGAAGAAGAAGATGGAAGAAAGAGACAGAGAAAAGGAGGAGGAGGAGTAAAAAAGAAAGAGAGAAAGAAGGGGGGATAGCTGAAGGAAACTAAGAAGAAAAGAAGAAGATGGAAGAAGTGACAAGAAGAAGGAAGAAAACGATGATGATGATGAAAAGGGCTAAGAAGACACAAAGATAAAGTAGAAAAAATTGGAGAGAGAAAGATACAGAAGAGACAGAGAGAGAGAGAGAGAGAGAGAGAGAGAGAGAGAGAGAGAGAGAGAAGAAGGGAGAGAGTAAGGAGGAAGAGGAAAACAGAGAAGGAAAGAGAGTAGAAAGCAGAAATAGAGAAAGAAACAAAATAAGGGGAGGAGGATAAAGAGAGAGAGTAGGAAGAAGCAGAAGAAAAGGCACTGAGAGAGTGAGAGAGAGCAAGAGACAGAGAGAGAGGAATAAGGAGGAGAAGGGGAGAAGGGTGGAAAGAGAGAAAGACGCAAAAGAAGGGGAGGAGGATGGAAGGAAACTAAGACTATGAAGGAAAGCTGAAGATGAAAGAAAGAGACAACAAGAAAAAGAAGAAGAAGAAGAAGAAAGGAGGGTGAGAAGAGTGAAGGTTGTCGGTGAGGTGCATTCCGAATTAAACTTGCATCATAGTGATGATTAAACTGCCGACCACACGTTTAACGCCGATTATCACCAGCTCCTCGTCCATATGAACCGCAGTCTTCATGACAACTTTCAACAGTGGACAATGAAAACACAGATTATCACCAAATTCAACAACAATTAGCTGCTTTCACACGTTACACAATAATACTGTTCAAAAGACCACGTGGTCAACTCCACCAGCAGAGCAAGCCACATTTCACACTTCATTCGGTTTTAAGCGTTGTTTCAGTTTGGTGAGGTATCACTTTTACACATTTAAAGTGTGACTGCAACACTAAAAGATGATTTTGAAACGGTCAACATTTGCCAAATGTACGTTGCTGCCGGGTTTGTTTTTCTGCTGAAACCCGTGTTAGAGGCGTGCATTTCCTCACCAAGCTAACAGAGGGCAGTATTACATAAGTGTACATGTGCAGACCTCACTCTCCCACAGAGCCATAAACTTATTCCACACTTGGGAAAAAATCTGGGTTTTGATTTGTAAGTTTGCTTCTTCTTTTTTGCACCTTCTGGGCTTATTAAACATCTTTATTCTATAGATGCTCCTGGATTGTACGTCTGTTTTTTAACGTAAAGGACTTTTGACAGTGACTTTCCCTAAGCATTTTTATTTCCTGTAAGATTCAAGATTCAATATTCTTCATTTGTCACTTTCATAGTTATACAAGTACAACATGAAATGTACCTTAAAAGACAAAAGACGAATCAAAAATATAATATAGAAGTTAAAAGATTACAGGTTAATTAAGGATTTTACAATAAACTAAACAGTAAGAATAAAATATACACATAAAATATTAGAGGCAGCACGGTGGCGCAGTGGTTAACGCTGCCGCCTCACAGCATGAAGGTCCTGGGTTCGAACCCCGGGGACGGGCGTAGGGCCTTTCTGTGTGGAGTTTGCATGCTCTCCCTGTGTTCGCATGGGTTTCCTACGGGTGCTCCGGTTTCCTCCCACAGTCCAAAGGCATGAGATATAGGTTAACTGGTGACTCTAAGTTGGCCTCCATAAGGTGTGAGTGTGTGTGCCCTGTGGTGTGTTGGCGCCTACCCAGGGTTGTTCCCCGTTTGCGCCCGCAAGTTCCCGGGATAGGCTCCGGTTCCTCCACGGCCCCAGTTGGGATTAAACGGTTCAGATAATGACTGACCGACATAAAATATTACAAATAATGAAAATCTTTTAAGGTTCGTACTATAGAGTGACTGTACATTATATGCAACAAAAGACAGAAACAAAAGAAGAGTCAGGAGGAGGATGAAAAGGGGAAAAAATGGACTAAGGCAAAACAGGGGTAAAAAAAGAAAAGAACGAAAGAGAAAGAAGAAATAGAAAAGGAGGAGAACGGAGGGAAACTAAGTCTGAGAAAGAAAGAAGGTGGAAGAAAGAGACTGGACGAAGAAACGGAGAAAGAACAGAAAAAGAAGAAGAAAAAGAGAGAAAGAAAATGTGAATGTTTGTCGTCATGTTTTTGTGATTGTTAAGTAACAAAAAGTATTTCTCTGTTCTTGCTTTAAGCCTTCTGGGCAGTTATTTTAGCAGTTTAGAAGCAATATGAAGATATGTTTTGAGGGTGTTTTGCTTATGACTCGTCTTGTGAGTTTAAACATTTTATGTTTTAAGACTTATGAGCTCCTTTTTGTAATATGTGCTGAATGAAGCTTTTCAGGAACAATATAAAGCCATTGTAAAGGACTTTTGAGGGAGACTCGCTCTGCTAGCAAGCGGTCACCATGGCAACAAGGGATCACCTCCAGACATTTGCATGGCAACAGGTAATCTCTTCTGACAAACATCCCTAAGCTGCAGTTTGTCTAGGTGCACGTGCATGAAAATTATTCCAAATTACAGCCTCTCTTCCATCAGTCTGCTCTGAAGAATTAACCAGCTCTCTCCAGTTAAACCAACACACAGATTAACACCAGCAGCTCAAATATCCAGGCAGGTAACTTTTACAGTGAAAGTTTATCAAATTTGAAGCATGTCTGAAGCCTCTTTCCTCTAGAAGTGATGATTAAGTTATTATTTTTTATATAGATTTGTAGTAAATTATCAAGTTTGACTTACCACAAATCCCTATACAGTATCACTACTGTTTTCTTATTTATGATGTCTTTATGGCTTAGTATTTCATCTAAACAGGCAGAAATATATGTATGGAGGTGACGTCAGTGAGAGTTTCAATTTGCAAGGTTCTAATTTCCAATAATTAAATACAAATAAAAGGCTCAAATTCACACAAAAGAAGAGCAGCTTGTGCTTTCACACACATGTGAAAATTCAATAACAATAAAACTGAAATTTTTATTTTATTTAAATTTCAGAACATTACATAGTAAATTGTGTGTTTCCGACAAAATTCATAATTTACAGTACTGTGCACTATGCAATAGTCTTGAGCCATCTTGCATCTCTATATTTAGCTAAGAAAATGGAACAATAAGTACTAAAATTTATTGTAAGTGCAAACAGGAAATACTATTCCTCAAGATGACATTAAAACCATGAAAACGTTTGGCTCTTTGGAAGCAAAATAAGAATAAATGAAGGAGGCTTAAGACTTACTGTACACAGTACTGTACTGTAACTTACTTTACTAACTTTGACTGTGACTATGACTGGAAGCTTTATAATCCATTTCATACTCTTCGTTTAATAACATTAGAAAAACCTGAAAATTGGCAGCACCTGAAAATTCTAGAAAAGTGTGGGCCATTACGAAATAATGTGAGAAAACAAAAGAGCAAAAACCTATTTTGTATCTCATAGCACCTATCTACATATTAGGTTGTTGTAATAATAATAATAATAATAATAATAATAATAATAATAATAATAATAATAATAATAATAATAATAAATTAATCATTTTTATCGCTAGCTAACTAGCTAGCTAGCCTTCTTCTTCTTCTTCTTATTATTATTATTATTAATAATATTAATATTTATTTAATATATTTAGATAACCTAACGTGATATAGGCCCTCACTGTAAATAATAATAGTAAAATAATGAAAATAATAATAATAATAATAATAATAATAATAATAATAATAATAATAATAATGAAGAGAAGAAGAAGAAGGTTTATCTATACGAGTCAAGGACACCATAGCACCTGTTGGGCTATATATACTGCACATAATTTGTATATATACTGCACATTTTCTCCTTCTTCTTCTTCTTCTATATATTATTGTATTATTTATTTATTTATTTTTTAATATTATTTTTATTATAAACTGAATAACACCTAACTTGGGTGATATAAGGCCCCTCACTGTAAATAATAATAATAATAATAATAATAATAATAATAATAATAATAATAATAATAATAATAATAATAAATTAATGAAACATACACTACTTTATTTATTTGTATATTATTATTGTGTGGCTAATGTGTGTGTGTGTGTGTGTGTAGTTTGTTTGTTTTAGTATATTTGGATAACCTAACAGGTGATATGAGCTCCTCACTGTAAATAATAATAATAATAATAATAATAATATATATATGTATATGTATATGTAACAGTTTGTTGTAGTGAATGGTGTGTATAAACAAGCTTGTGTTCCTTTGCCAGGGTGCCACATGTGTTATTGGCTGGTAGCGGCGCTGTTTGCTGAGTAATAAGATGATTAGGGCTATTTATTAAGCAGATGATTTTTGCTGGAAGTCGATAATTCACAGCTTATGGTGTTTATTAAACATCCCCAGCGTTTTATAAGCGGTGAGACGACGCGCAGGTCGCGCTACAGACAGAAATTTCGGTCGGGTTTTTTAAACGACAATTCACGTCAGGGGCAAGGAGGTAAGAGAGGATTTGAAACTTAGCATCTGTGGGGAAACATGGAAATACAGACTCACCGGAGGAGGAGAGATGGTGATGCGCTACAGTAAAAAGGTCTTTGAGACGTAAAGGCTACAGAAGGAGCCCCTGGTTCTGTCTTCGTAATATAACCATGTCGGGGAAGGCTCAGCATCAGCAGACACACTACAGCCTATAGGAGATCTCCACAGCACCAAAAAATACAAAACACAGCCCGTCAAAATACCTGCCAGTCTTTACCCGTCTCATAACACCTGCTGGGTTGACATAGTAATAATAATAATAATAACTAATAATAATAATAATAATAATAATAATAATAATAATAATAATAATAATAATAATAATAATCACTACTGTTAATCAGAAAAAGAACTTGGACTAGAACTTATTTCCATGTACCGGTATGTTGTCTGCCTAGAATTAATACATATACAATTTGAATTTAGAGAATTAAGATATTAAAAGATTTTTAAAAATGTGTTTTTATGTACAAGATACTAGTATAAATAGAAATAGAGAAATGTGGATATTGCAGTATACAAATGGAAAATGCATTTTTTAAAAGAGAGCATGAAGTATATAAGCAGTTATTTACTAGGTTTAACTGTCAAAAACACAGAATGAGAAAAGTCATGACGTGGAGTCGTCAGCCAGTAGAAAAAGTGTGCAATTTATATGGATCAATAGTCAACTGTACAGTCCGAGCTAAAGATGTGCAATGATACAGATAAGAAGCATCTTATCTCCCAGAGATAAAGAATAAGAGTCTTTATTGTTGAGTGTTATTGTTATTATGTACATAGTGAAATATGAAATTGACTCTGTTGTTAGACTAATTAATAATTACCTTTTTTTTACATTTACATTTAAGAACATTTAGCAGATGTTCTTATCCTCTTATTCAGTGTGCCAATGAAGTGCAGTAGGTAGGATAACAGACTCACAACCTCTCTTGGTCCAGAGGCAAACATCCTAACCACTAGACCACCACTTTTCTTTATCTTCACCATCTTCATCATCATCCTCTTCTCTCTCTTGTTTTGTAGAACGACATACAGTATATATGTAATGTACTATGTAAAGTGTAGCGTGCTAATTGTAGGCTTTATGCATGCAAAGATGTTAATGTGAAGTCAAAGTCAAAAGTCAAAGTAAACTTTATTGTCATCTCTGCTATATACTGTACAGATATACAGAGCAGTTTTTACAGTGCAATAGGAAATAAAGAACAGAGAACAAATAATGCACAAGAATAAACAATATATAAATAGAATACAAAATATACATTTTAAACTAGGAATGGAATATTAAATATAACTTTAAACTAGAAGTAGAAATAAGTAGGAGAGGCAAATTTGGATGCAGTATTACCTACAAAAGTGGAGGTTGACTTTTACACCGGATGTGCAGGAGGTTAGAAACTGTTTCAATATGAGAAATTCTATATCCAGTCTTTTAATAAAACAGTATCTCTTAAAAAGTATGACATTTAAGTTTGCGAATTATTTTAACAGTAGTGGAGAACCAGGGTGCAGTGCAATATTTTCAATAATTTGTGTAGAAACAGTTAGTTAGAAAGTGACCAGTGATATATACATTCAATGTTCAGTGGTTGTGCAAATAAGTTAACTGAGAGTTTGTGTTACTTGTATTATTAAGAGCAGTTACAGTTGTGGTTGTAGGTGAATGTCCTGATTGAGAAGTGTTTTTAGTTAAAATCATCATATTGCAGCTTGACTACTTCCAGAACTACCCCAAGTCATCATTTAAGCCAAATCATCCTGTAATTAAAGATAACTATTAGTGTATGCAGACTCCATATTAATCCCAAATGAACTTTCTATTTAGAACTTACTATCTATGGAACATGTGCTAGTTTTACATGTAACCCTGTTTTACATGTTTGTGTTTAAACTTTGGACCACAATAAAGTTGTTGAAGTAGGTCAATTATTCTAATCTGGAAACTTAATTTCTGTTTTTTATTACACTAGACTATGGAAAGACTTACTAAGCACAGATAGCATTGTTATTGAGATTTGACTCATAGCCACTATCACTATCTTAGAATATCTCATTTTATGTCTGAAAAATCACCAGAAGCTCATGATTTTCTACAGTGCAAATTCACGTTTAATCTATAACTTACAGAAGTCTATGAAAACATATGCCAGTGACATAAAGCACATGACAACAAAACAAGAATACGGAACGCAGCAAAAAAAAGTAAATGTGTCTTCCTAAATAGTTTGATACCACACCAAGTGTCTGGTAGCAAATAGCACTCAGTAAGATCAGATATTATGCTACTGAACTGTTGAACAGTAAAGCAAAATTTAATCAAGATGATAGTGGCGATGATGATGATGATGAAAAACAATATTTGATTTAAGCTCTCACCCATTTATATATTTAGAATTAAAAATGAATTTTATCAGTAAGTATGTTAACATTTATTTCAACTAAAACAACAATTTATACAATTTTAACTCATTTTTATAGAGTTGTTTAAGAAAGTGTTAAACTTATTTTGAAACCATATTCACCTTATTAGGTATTTACTTCATGTGTTTTGCTTTGTTTAACTTAAAACAATGATTTATTCAAGTTCAACTAAATTTTAGTTTTCTGTAAGTTACAACCTAACAACTGGGGGACTCATCTAATCGTTCGTAAGAAGATGACTGTTTTCATTAAATGTACGGTTGCATAATATTATATTATTTGTGTCAACTTTAAAAGAAATTAAGGGAAAACAAGCTTAAAAGGAAATATTGACAGATAGAGACCCAGGTTTCAGTGTTAACTTTTTAAGTCAGTCACGAAAGTACATTTGAAGATGCCAGTTTAATTTTTATGCTAGATATAATCGCAGCAAATGTGTTTAAGAGATAATGGGCGAGTTTCCCAGACAACGATTAAGGCCTAAATTTAGACTATCCTTGAATTTCATTGGTGAATCTCCATTACATCTACAATTTAGTCCAAGACTAGGCTTAATCCATGTTCAGGAAACCAGTCCAATGTGTTTATTAGCTTCACAACACTACGTAACAAAGGCTGGGCCTGATCAGAGGAAAAATCCGTCAGACATTGTACATTTTTATGAGCAGTGCGCTTTTTTATGGGTGAACTTCCTGCTTGTTTAGGCGTCATTCGAAAACAAGCCGAGCTGGAGAGACGACTCAGCTGCATTAAACTTACTGAGCGAAATGGGGAGCCTTGTGGCGTTGTGTTCTCTTGCCAGCTGTGTAAGTTTTTTTGTTTCTTCTTTTATTACCTCGTCTAACTGGAAAACACCTCGCTAACTTTTTGCCGCGTGTGAAAATGTAACGGTGCTCCGCTGTTCACAGTTGTCGTTGCGGACTGTGACGATAAATATGACTGACATTTAACGTTACAATATAACATCAATAACATGGAGCTTACTCTTAGTGACTGTCAATGTTTAATCTGTCGTAAACTGCTTGAGCGGTTACGTTAGCTGTATTATTGATTATCGATAATAAATCGCATTGGAAACGACTTTTAATATGCTTCAATCGTTACGCTTCTTTACGAGAATGACAGTTGCGTAAGCGCTTCCGTGTAACCTTTACGCAGCTTTTCCCGTTTAAAACCAACGCCCCATTTTTAGTTTATTCTGTCATTCTATTGCCTTAAAAAACGTCCAGTTTACATAAATGTGAACAGTGCTGCTGCTTTACGACGTGTACATTAATAATTCGTCAGTATTTACGGGTTTTCTGTGTTGCTGAATGTGCCGTTGTCGTCTTCTGATCATGTTCATTGGATGCGGTTCTGTTTTCGTGTTTGTAGGCTGAAGCATTTGTGGGTGACCTATTTCGTCATCCGCGGGTCATTATGTAGTCGAGGCTCATAAAGATTATGTTGTGTTAAGGAACACTGTAATGATATGCCATGTCTGCTGTTTCCTTACGGAAAATGTGCTGCGTTTTGTGTGCTGTCAGTAGGCCGAAGCTGGTCTCATTTCAGCATCGTCATCACACTCTGTAGTCATACTGTCATCTGAGACAAGTGAATCATATATTTAAGGCTAGAGATGCACCGATTGCAGTTTTCTTGGCCGATTCCGATTACCGATTTTTCTGTAAGTGTGATCGGCCGATACCGATTTTTTCGATACCGATTTTTCCCCAGATAACAGTAAATAAGAGCTGCTGCGAGTAGTCGACGACATCGACACAAAAATGGGTTTCAACTTTTTTAAGATAACGCGGTAGTTACTTTCCCTGTTTACTAGTTACTTTTATAATAGTGACATATAATAGTGGCAGCTCTACAGCAAATACAAACAAAATCAATTTTCTTTAATATAATCGTTATTTTTCATAACAAATTTTTTCTTTACAAATTTAAATAAATAAAATATTTCAAATGAAATGCAAATGTCACAACTCTGGTAACTTCGACGTCCGAAAAAATGCTTTACTTGGCATTGTGTATTTTGGGCAGAGGTGATTATCAATTTCTGAAATGTATCCTCAACTGTGGAAGCGGCTGATCATCGTAAATCTTCTTGTGATTGACTTGTGCATCTGTGTTTATGTTGAATTGGGGACAGACAAATTGGACAAGGAGCCATTGATTAGTGTGATGGCGATGTAAGACCTAACTATTAAATTATAATTATAAGGTTGATAAACTATAACTTGTGTTTAGTCTACCTGTCGCCGTTCCTCTTCCTACGTCATGCTTTGAGTTTTCTGTAAAGCTATAGCAGTGATGCAGTCAATCACAAGACCGGAGCCATGGGCAAATAAGTTAAGGCAAGCCAAGCCACACACTGAAACCGTTGGCGCGAAATCTCCTCCAAGCAAAAAGCCGCTCAAATCATTAATCTACCAGCATAGAACATTGCTGTTGAGAGGAAAAAGGACATTCACGAGAGGAAAAATACGATTTCCTTGTATAGCAATATCACAACCGCTCACGATTCTTAATTTTGTTATCTCGAGTTTCACATTCTGCGGGTCGACTTTGAATGCATACATGGGCTTTTCGCGGCAAAGCCATTTCCGCAGCGCTCCTAGTTTTGGCATTGATGTGTCATCTCACGCACCCAAAAATTCATTTAAATGCGCGCGATGTCACTGTCAAAGTGAATAGAAACACCTCGTTAGCGTGCATGTGAGCAGCTGCCTGAATGCCTGGCATTATGGCTGTGCTTATGCGTGTCTTGCGCAAACGGGTCGGTTTGAAATCGACCCAATACGTGTGGTGATCGGCGATCACCGTTCAGGCCAAAAATCGTCCGATTCCGATTGCTGGCCGATCGATCGGTGCATCCCTATTTAAGGCTTTTATCAGATCTTATCAAGACCTTTTTTTTTTTTAAACAAATTACACAGGGATCTCAGAGGATCAATAGTGGTGGTGTAAATTACAAGTTTAATTTTATTATGCAGGCTACTCGAATTCCTGTTGGGGTCACTGGGACCGGAACCTATCCCAGGGGCTCTGGGCGCGTGGCGGGGACCAACCCTGGACGAGCTCGTTTTCACACCTATGAGACAATTCAGAGTTTTTAGTCAACCTAAACTGTGTGCTTTTCTAGAGTTGGAGAAAACCGGACCATCTGGAGAAAACCCAAACAATTTCAGGAGGACTCCACACAAAAAGGCCCCACAAGTGACCCGGGGATCGGACATTCTTGCACCGTGACAGCGCTAGCACAATAGAATGCTCAGACCACCATCCAACAAATACATGCGTGCTGCAGCTGTTTACTGCTTAATACAAAAGGAAAAATGGTCCTTTTCTCATTGTCCATCAGTAATATTTAAGAGAAGTCTTTCTGACGGTTTATGGGAGTGGTTCCAATCCCATGTATAATTTAATGAGGACGGGGTGGTGGCCAAGTGGTAGGAGCCTCGCCTACAAACCAAAAAGGTTGTAGTTTCAAATATTTTATCGTGCTGACTAAACAACACGAACAAGGCCTCCAATCATAATGCTACTGGAGGCAGGATGGGGCAGAACCCAGAACCCACAACCTCTTGGTTTTGCTCCTGGGTAAGATGGTAGGAAACTTGTCTATGAACCACGACGTTTGACCTCCAACAAGTCTGAGTACGTATATATCTAACAGTAATTTCCTGTATTGTTTATGATAACGAAGATGCCATCTTGACCATCGGATCCGGAATTTAAACAGTTCTCAGTCTGATTCCTTTTTCCTTCACGGAGAAGTGCTGCATTTCCACCATGAGCTATAAACCATCAATAAAGCAAGGCCACACACCTTGTTTACCAGGTCTATCAGTCAGAAGAGCACTTCTCATGTTCAAGCTAATTCTAAAAGCTAATGATTAAACCTGTAGAGGAAATTATGTCTTGTTTGATTATTTTGTCCAAAAGGAAGTAAAACATTCCCCAGCTATTGGGCAGTTATGTTGACCTCGGCTGAACGTTGGCCTAAAATTCCAGCACAAACTTGATTTAGTGACGTATCAAATGTGTTTTCTATGCTTTGGAACCTTGTTTCATTTTGTCTGCCTTTCCCATTTATAGGCCTCATGTTTGTGTGGCTCGGCTCCATGTATTCTGTGTGGGTGTTGTCCTTAGTCAACAACTCCTGATCCCCTGCAACTGGTGTTCTCCTTCTTCCTACTGCTGGGCACATTTGTGTGATTATTATGATCTGCTGCGGCTTGCAGGTTTCTTCGCGCAAGGTGGGTGGGTGTGAGGCTGTGGGTGGAGTGGATGCTGAGGTCCAGTTGAAAGTGTCCTCAGAGGTGCAGAACACCATAATGTTCTGGTTACTGTATCTACCTATGTATTTATTCAGCTACTAGTGCACATTGAATGGAAATAAAATAATAGTCAAATAAATGATTTGTAAAAAATAAAATGACAAAAGACAAGAACAATAAAGTGCTTAATTTGAGAGAAAATAAGCATGTAATTTGTATTTACATTTTTTATTATATCTACGTACACAGTCCCTCCAGGATTTCACCGGGCCTTTTCTGAAGTTATTCGGCCTAAAATGCGGAATTTTGCTGCAACTTTTCTAAGCGTTCGCGATGAAAGTTCGCGGAGTTTTCAGGTGTTTTTGTACAAAATGAATCTTGGGAAAGATTTGCAGAACAAAACCACTTTTATTTTTATTAACCATTGATCATTTAGTTATTTTTGAAGGTAAATGTGAGGTGTTTTATCACCCCTGCCTTAACAAGGAAAGTGAGTTCACAGACGTTTTGGCTCAACATTTTGTGGAAAGCGACAATGATTGTTCCGAAAAATAGAGGAAAAGTTGCAGTAATTAGTGAAGTAGTAGTACTGAATCCGTGGGATTGGCTGAATTTGGGTTAACAGTTGTGATCTGGCTTCGGATTGAAATGTCATTTACAGCATTTTCTATTTCATTGTTCGTCTCTCCAGATTCTGGCTTTTTGTCAAGGTAGCAGCACCATACTGAAGCAGAGAACCAGGTGAACTGTGACGTGATTGTGGGCTACAAATCGGTGTACGGCGTGTGTTTTGCCATGGCCATTTTCTTCTTCTTCTTCTCTGTCATCATAATCGACCTTGAGGAGCAAGCAAGACCCTCGTGCTACCAGAAACGGTGGGTGAGCAGGTATTATTACAGCCCATTTATTTGGGTGTTCGCCCACAGCTTATGCTGGTTTATAAAGGGGCATTTCTATTAGTCAACAGGAATCGTGGTGTACCTAAATTACAAAAAACAGTTATTCCGAGTCACTTGTGACCTTTTACTGACTTTTGCAGCGCCACGGTGACAGTAAACCAGAGCATTGTACAACAATAGATTTTGCTGTGTAAATGGAGGCTGATATTTTCTTTTCAGTGCAGACATTATCAAATAGTTTATACTAGATGTTAAATAGGACTATTAGAGCCATTTTGTGTTGCATGAATGTTTTAATATTTCATAACTACTTGTAGTAGAAAGTAGAGCTATAATACTAATTTGAATGTTTCTGGAACTTTCCATAAGAACTTTCTGTACAGTGTTACGTCATAGTTATATTAATATGTATACACGTTAAGGTGTTAGTACATAACAATAGAAGTAATACGTAGTTACCTTCACGATATGCGTAATCTGATTAGTTCTGAAATATATGCACTGCCCTCCGAAAGTTAGGACACGTCCCTGGCTAAGTGGGGTTTTGGACGATAGCAGCCTAATAAATCCTCATCATTTTTTTGGTGTAAATACATTAAAGTAACTGACATTATCTTTGGATATCGGCAATAATCATTTTTAGCTGATTACATAATAATGGCAATATATACATATCATCAAGTCAGGCGTGCTTTTGCCAGCTGTGATGTCTGGTTGCTGGTTAACCTTAATGGGATTTTTGAATTTTGGGTCAGCACACCTTAACCCGACAATTGATTGGTTCATTGACCTCTAGGACGCCCAGATTATGCAGAGCTGTAACAGCTGCTAATGGTGGATATTTTGATGAATCCAGAATTTAAGTATTTTCTATGTATAGACTGTTTAATAAACTGTTTATGTAATAAAATATGTTTTGGTAGTTTGTGTTGTCCCTTATCAGTGCAACATTATCACAAATGAAAAAGGATTCATGGCAATACTGTCCAAAACCCACTTTTTAGGTTTCCAAACTTTTGGAGGACAGTGTATAAAGATGTGGAAACGTCACATGAACCATTAGAAGTGAGTTGAAGCCAAGAACTCAGGAGCATTACCGTCTTTTGACCGTCATGTAAAGAATTCATCTTTTGCTTGTAAAAGTCTAAGTTGTAGTAAAGATAAAGACAAAAAAAGAAAAGACTGGAGTCAAGACTCTTTTTTTGGATACGTGTCGCGTGCAAAGAAGCTTCGGAGTTCGAGGGCTAGTGAGACAGAGCAGGCTCTGGTGATGGAGCCCCACTATGCCATTGTAATGATACCAAAAGACAGCGTTTTTATAGGCAAAGTACTTCAGTTGTTGTTTTTATTAAGGAACTACCTTTGAAAGTTTTAGAATTTTTTGCTGGTATAGATGTTTAACTTATTTTGTTTAAATTATTTGGTTGTTTCTTTTATTTGTAGAATTCCTATTTCTAGTTTTGTTTTATCATACCTGCCTTGGCCAAAAAATAGCCGTAGTTGCTAAGATGGCCTTAAAATTAACAAACAAACTGCGTTTGCTGTTGCCTTAAATACTTTCATATGCCCAAGTTAAGTTTTTCTCACCACTGTTTAGCCCATGCAAAGAATAGTCAACGCAGCGAACTAGGTGGTGATATATGGGTACACCTGCACAGTACTCACTCCCACTGAAGCCTGTGCTAAAACAGACAGGTGTGCTTGGACCGCAAATTATAGTAAATAAGCAAAATGCCCTTTCCAGTTCGGTCTGTCTTCTCGTGTTCAAATCTCGACCAACCATTAACCGCTTGAGGCTGATCGCCTCCGGTACCGGCAGCAGAACGGGAAGGCCTTAAATAGTCTGTAAACGTAAACAAATATATGCATACGGCACATCAACATCACCGATAGAATCTCGTCTAAAAATCTCAAACAACAAATTCAACCTAAACATAACACAATTCAACACCAAACACATAAATAAACAAAGAACAAAAAACACCTGGCGTGGGTCTACGTGGAAATCTGACTGTAGAATCTATACTACGGCTAACCCATATACCGTATATATCATGTAAGCCAGACTCCGCCAGAAATGCACTTAGGTAATATGTTATTGATTTTTTTTTAAATGAACATAATTTTTTTCATGTTGTTGTGCTGTTATCTCCTTATTCTGACCCAGTAACATGTTTGCTGATTCACAGTGATCGCACACGTGTTACCTTTATAATGACACCAAAAGCATAAAAATAGACATTGTGGTTGCTGAGATGTACACATTTTATTTGGGGTTTCTTTTTTACATCAGAAATCTGTAAAACAGTCTCAGGGCTTGCCAGGTTAAGTAGTGCCACAATCAGCTAAATGGCGATACCGCTTTAGGTCCTGCGTTCGTAGACTCACTAAACGTTTACTACGAAGGAAAAAGCATTTATTCATGAAAGTGCATGCATGGTTCCGCGTATACTGAGTGGAAATGCCATAAGTTTTGTGATTTAGTTATAATTACAATCCATATACTGTATATTTATGATTACACTTAGAATCATGTTAAATTCTACTCTAAAAGCCCTTGTCGCACCACAATTTGAAAACATTAACAATTCTAGCATTTATTATTATTATTATTATTATTATTATTATTATTATTATTATTATTATTATTATTATTATTATTATTATCATCATACGTTTATGTGCCATTTTTTTTTCCGCGCCTATTCTCATACTTTTACACTTGAAACTGGATACAACCGACACTCTGACATCCTGGGGAACAGTGGCAAAGAATAACTGAATTAATAATAATAATAATTAATTGGATATTTAATAATAATGCTTCAATATCAGCTTGCATTTTGTGGTGCACATTGACTTAATAAGTAATTGGTGACTTCATCCTTTGAATAGTTTAGTCAAAATCTGGGCTATCTAAAGACTGCAGTATGGAGGTTGTGGTTGAGTGATTATTCGTTTTGTGCTGTGTAGTTTCAGACCTAAAAGCCGTCAGCATAAGAGACCAACGCTGTCTTCCAACCTTTCAGATCTTGCCAAATTTGGGCTGCGCCTCACGGGTTAAGAACACGCTCTCTCTGTTGCTTTTATTCCCCAGATTCTGGTTCTTTAAGTTTTCCTGATCCTGCCCAGTGCCACCATAAGACCTTCTTCATTCCTGATGGAACATTCCATAATGGTATGGCATTGAATATATTTTTTGTTGAACGATTTTTATACAACGGATCTGAAATGAACCTGTTTGACTGGTCGCCACTCCTTCTAGGGCACTTGATATACACAGCTACAGTAAGGTCAATTTCCTGAGGGCTTATGAAAATACTTTACAGCATTGTGTGCTTAAAAATAGAGTGAGGATAACCATAAATGGTACCATTTGACACTGATGAACTGGTGATTGCCCACAGTCAGAGGTCCTGTAGCGCGGAGGAAAAGATGTGAAGCTGAATCCTCCGTAACTGAGCGAATGTTTGTTTGCTGAAGGGAAGGAGACGCTTACTTATTAACGAGGCCCAAAAGTCACATAAATACATGGATATTGTACTGGCTCAGACCTAAAATTACAGCTGAAGCAAGCACAGGAGACATAGATTGTTGTTTTCATCAGTTATTATGTTCAGCAAACAAAATGTTCTGGCGAAAGCGAGGAGGCGGGATGCTCATCCCCAAAATATTCAGATGTGTCATGGTTGATGTACAGAACTGGAAACAGAGTGCGCGTTTTTGAAAAGCGGCAGCGTATATGTGACCCTGCGGCAAAACCAGTAAACAGCCATAGCGGAGAGTTCCGATGGCAGCGTTTATGTTGTGATGGTAAAATTTTGATTTTTGTTTTTAGTGTTTGAAACAGTGGAAGGTCTATACTGTACTGTTGTGAATAAATTTAATGGCGTACTTTCATCTAAAAGCTTATGACTTTTCTTGAGGTGAGAATTCAATTCCAGCAGAATGTTAAAAAGAAGTTTCTGTTTGTTCGCTCTACTCAATATTTCTGGTAAATCACTGGTTGACTTCGTGAAGATATTTCTCCAGAATCCATCTTAAGTCTCCCGAGGTTCAGTTAACCCTAGCATGGTGGAAGTATCCGTGTGGCGCGTGTGGCTGTGAATGCAGCGTAGGCTACCGTAAATGCAAACGTAGCCGCGACCGCACCAAGCGTCTGTGAGTGCTACGGCGATAGTCAACTTCAAAGGCAGATTTCTCCGTTTCTCACTTGGCGTGACAGGAGAAACCCGACTCCTTTGAATGTTGATATCTCAGTCATATGTCGTCCCATTCATTCCATATAGGTATCGTTTTGAAGCTTGATTTATGCCCTTTCATGAAAACATCATAACTCAATTTTGAAAATTTGCGACAAGAGACTGGTTTTGCCGTGGAGGGTCACATATTATTTATCAGGGACTTTTCAAGCAAAACTTAGTTTAACAAGAGCTGAGCTAATAATCACTGGGCCTGACCAATATTCTATTTGTAAATTTGTTGAATGTTAACTATAGTAACATGCAATATCAAGTTAAGTATAATATCATGCAATGACAGAATTGAAGAAAAGCTAATGTTTAGCATGTAGTACAGTTTGCGTAACGTGCGGCACGGCGGCGCAGTGGTTAGAGCTGCCGCCTCACAGCGAGAAGGTCCTGCGTTCGAACCCCGGGGGCGGCCGTAGGGCCTTTCTGTGTGGAGTTTGCATGCTCTCTCCGTGTTCGCGTGGGTTTCCTCCGGGCGTTCCAGTTTCCTCCCACGGTCCAAAGGCGTGCGCTATAGGTTAATTGGTGACTCTAAATCGGCTTCCGTGAGGCGCGAATGAGTGTGTGATTGTGTGAGCATGTGTGCCCTGCGGTGTGTTGAACTCCGTCATGGTAAAGAAACTGCATGAAACCAGTTTTTCAGCACGCTCTCTCGTACCTCTCAGTCCCGCCGGCCTTTTTTGTTTTTATTGCTATAAAGTTGCGGGAGCAAGTCAAAGTTGGGGGAAAAATGAGCTATTTTTGTCCCCCTTTATAATGATTCTTTAACAACAAATTAAAATAAAGTGAACAAAACCACTATTATTTTTATTAACCATTAACCATTAATTGTTATTTATGAAGGTAAAGGTTTATCACACACATTTCCTGCGTCTTCTAAACGTAGAAGAGTTCCCCTTTAAGAACGACTGATGAATTGGGTTTTTTGTAATCTGTTTTTTTGTTTGTATATACACACAGTGTGGTTCTACTTTGGCATCGTGGGCTCCTTCATGTTCATCCTGATCCAGCTGATCCTTCTGATTGACTTTGCCCACTCCTGGAACGAAGTGTGGGTGAGGAAAGCCGAGGAGGGCAACAGCCGCTGCTGGTTCTTTGGTACGGTGACCTCCGTCACGAATAGTGTAACACTACACCTCGTAGGGCTCGGTAATTAATGTAGGAACGCACGATAAAATCGGAATGATATCGGAATCGGCCGTTCATTACTTGCATTGATTAAGTGCTTAAAACAGACTAAAACTGAAGTAACTGTGTAGAAACACATGAATGAGATTTTTCACGATGTAAACACACGTGCTGTTTGTTAGAACACGACTCTCTCAGGAGGTCATTCACTAAAGCGTCCAGTTCAGTCAAATCTTCACATTTATTACAGACAAAAGTCATTTATAGCTGATCAATAACAACAACCAGCGTTCTACTCACAGTACAGACATTTACTTGATATTTACAGTGATCATTCCGATGCGTGTCCACCATGTTATTGTGACATCAACCTACATTTTTTTCTATAGTGTTACACAAAGATTGGGCTCGGTCCGCAGATCGGGCAGCCGTAGTTACTACAGGAACGTTCTTTTTAACTAGAGCTTTTACACTGTCGCCCAAAAAATAACCAAACAATGTCACTTGGGGGCGGCAGACCAACGGTTGAAAACATAATCCATTATGGTCTGCCACGGCATCGATGCAGAATCGTCCACGTCTGCATGGCGATGCATCGATTATGTCATTAATTTCAACACCCCTGCTTTGGGACAACAAAACGTTGAAAATCGAAGTAAGATGTTCAGTAAATCGTGATGTTGATTTGAGGCCAGTACTACTCCTCGCTACTAAAGGCTTAATGCGGGAAGAGTAACCTGATCGTACGATTACTCTGTGTGTGTGTGTGTGTGTGTGTGTGTGTGTAGGTCTCTTGTTCTTTACCATCTTGCACTATGCCCTGGCCTTTGCTGCTGTGGTTTTGTTCTACCTGTATTACACCAAACCCGACGGCTGCTCCGAGCACAAGGTCTTCATCAGCCTCAACCTGATCTTCTGCATCATCATCTCCGTGGTCTCCATTCTGCCCAAAGTTCAGGTACAGCTTTTATTTGATTCTTTCAGGTCATTAAGTTCCACAGTTTGCAGATTGGATGCACTTTACTCTCAAAAAACAAAGTTGATCCCAGCGGTACTGTAGGTGTGTCTGTAGACATTAGAAATCTTATCAAACTTCAACCCTTTTTGTTCTGTATTAATAAGCCGTCTTTTGCTTTGTGTTCACCTGCACAGAGTTTGTTAAAAGTGGCTTATCTGGCTTTTAGCTCATTGATCTGTGGTTTGCACTTTGCATTAACACACGGACGTCATAAAGCTACACTGTGCCTGTGCTGATGACGTTTCAGGGGAGTTCCGTGCTGATATCAACATAAGCAGAGCTTCGCGTGAATTAAAAGCCAAAATAATTTGGAACGTTTACAAGATGGTGGTGAAAGTGAGTGATTATTTGTCATTGTGACCACTAGGGCTGCAACTAACGACTATTTTGAGAGTCGACTAGTTACGCCAGATGTGTTTGGGTTTGAAACGGTGGCGCTGACGAAGAGACAGGAGGCAGAGCTGGTAGCATAACGATTAGGGAGTTCGCCCTGTCATCGGAAGGTTGCCAGTTTGAATCCCAGTGACCTTCAGTAACAGTTAATTGTTTTTACATTTTTGGGATCTCAGGTCCTATTTGTTGAAGCTGTAAAAAGCACTGAATCTGCGTTTTAAAATGGTGCAAGAGCCCCGAGGCCATGTCGCTCAGCTGTCAGTTATTTAGCGTCAGTTATTCATGTCCAGCTTGGTGTGGAAAAAGAGTCTTTAATGGGTATTTTATTTGCCTTAAATTTATGTGGTCAATGATGAAAGGGATGTAAACTCTTTCAACATCGCTAATCATCGTATTTCTAGGGATGAACAATATGGGAATTATCAGCCGATGCCAATATCCCATATTTTTCATACTCATATCTGCCGATGCCAGTAAATGAGGGAGGTGGAGTTGAGCGCGAAAAGACAAGATATTTTGCTGCCACATTTTCCACTGCACTGCCACTCCATGTGCACTACCAATTAGCCGTTAAGCTACAACCCCGACTATTTCCCGAGATGCATGCAACCGCATAGAAAAGTATAATGAGAGCTCCTAACCTACCATACTCTTAAATGCGCGGCTCGGGACACAGTCCATGTGCGAGCTCACGTTCGCTAAGTGAGGCAAACACGCAGTTCACTTTTAGCGAGCGTGCAGGCAGCGCTGAGCACCAGATTTGGCTTGGGAACGTTCCACTGGGCGCTCAAAACTTTGCCACAAAATAACGCCATACATTTAAATACAGAAGGCGCAGGCCGTAGAAAGTCCCACCTTGGACTTGGGACGTCCCCAGCACGAGCGCCACCTTTTCCACATGCATAGATGCGTCGTAAAATATCGACTGGACATTCCGGGCAAATCTAAGCATCGGACCGACATTGATTATCACCTGATTTCGGATACGTTCACACTGCCATGCTGAAGTGACTCAAATCGGATTTTTTTCCCTTAACGTGACACAGATCTGATCTTTTCAGGGCTGTGTGGACACGCAAATCTGACCTTTTCAAATCGGATTTGTGTCACTTTCATATGTGGTATGTATCCGATTCGCGGCCATGTGACCTGAATGTGAACGCTCAGATCAGAATTCATGTGGCTTTTTGCTTATACGCATGCGCCGACATCATCAGCCTGCACCGGCAGGTAAAAATGGAGAGCTGCGATAACAGACTGACTTTTTTTCTCTTTTTCGACCTGCTCATGTACAGCTGATTCACTGTTTGTCGTCCTCCAGAGCAAAGTGCGATACATGCGTGAGCTACTAACGCCTCCATTTTTAATGCCATGAGTCGTCCCACAGATATGACGTTTTTTGATGTTGGTGACGCAGTTGACCCGTGTAAAAACGTATCAGTGTGCGCATGCGTGACGTTTCGGAGGACCGATGCGTTCACATTGCAGTCAGATACAGGTCACTTGTAGTTTCGAATGTGAACCGTCAAGACAGACAAATCCCATCTGAGCAAAAAATCGGAATTGAACGATGTGGCTGGCAGTGTGAACGTAGCCTTTGATTTGATTCCGATATCATCGTGCGTCACTAGTGTAAATTCACTGTCACTATTGGAATTGGACTTCGATGATACATATGAGAGATGTAACCGACCCGATATGTGGATGGGTATCGGTCCGATAACGGCTCAAACGGCTGGATCGGGTATCGGTGGCATTGGGCCGTTCTATGGAGCCGATCTGTAAATGCGTGCACGCTCAATTCGTTATGCACGGGAAGTGGCGCTGCGGTAAAGTAGAGCTGAAACCATTGTTCCAATAACGTGAATAATTCTATTACAAAAAAAGGTCGAGGCAGTTTTTCTAGAATCAAAGCTGTGTTTAATTCATTTTACTCTAGAGCAGCTCCGCTCGTATTTCACACGGACGCTTAATAGTGACAGCGTTTTCAGTGGCGCGATCAAGACGAGACCTGATCCCTCTTCATGTGAAAGTATTTGTGAGATGTTCCGTCACTAAAACAGAAGTAAATGCATAAAAACGCATAAATGACATTTTTCGTGATGTAAACATGCGCTGTGTTAATGACCTCGCGCATGATCGCCGTTACTCACTAAAACGCTCCAGTTCGGTCAAAACGTCCCCTTTATTACAGACACAAACCATATTTTAGCTGATAAATAAACACAACAACCAGCGTTCTACTCACAACTCTGCCGTTTATTTCGATTTTCCATCGTTTATTCTGGAACGCGCGCCCGGCGCTTCATTGTGATGCGGCTCTGGGGCATGCGGAGGATTGTGGGAAATGTAGTTCTCTGCAAAAGCAGCTCATTTTGTAAGCCAAATTGGTTAAGTATTTTTGTCAGTATTTTCAATTGATCAAATTTTTTTTCAATTTTATAATGTTACAGTATAATCAGTAAGAAAGGAGAAATATTTATATGTCTAAACGAACCATTTTTGAGAACAAAGTATACGTGTGTGTAATTATTACATAGTTTTAGCAGGAAAACAGTATTTAAATCAAGCATTTCCTTAAGCAGAACAATAATCTCAGTCATGTATTCAGACATTTTTAAAGCATTATTTTATGTTTTAAAAAAGGCTGTGACTATCGGATTTGTATCGGTATCGGCAGATATCTAAATGTACAATATCGGTATCGTATCGGACATTAAAAAAGTGGTATTGTGACATCTCTAAGCATATGAACTAAGATGGACAGAAATTGTACCATTTCAACGTCTCGAATCATCATCTTTATTTCCAACGTCTTTATTTCTCATTCTCCCAGGATGCGTCTCCTCAGTCGGGGCTGCTGCAGTCCTCTCTCATCACCTTGTACACCATGTACGTCACCTGGTCCGCCATGACAAACAACCCCAGTAAGTCACCTGGCTGCATGAGTTTGGGCTGTTACACCGTCGTGCTGATCTTGTGATACGTTATTGTTCTTTATGTTATTAACTCTTTCAGGTTTATGAGTTTGTTGGTGAGTTTTATGCGTTACGTGAGGCTTGTGGCACACCCTGCTAGCTTGCTTCGTGTTTTCTTACGTAATGGCACTGAGGAGCGTCTCTAAGGCAGGGTTGGCCAACGCAGGGATTAGATCAAACATACTCAAATATTTCATTGTCGCATAAAAAGCTTGATTAGAGGAATGAGCTGTGATCGGTTCAGACTCATTTTCTCCATTTGGTTTGGAGCGACTCCTGCGTACCTCGTGTTCAGTTGACTTGAATATGTTTGATTGTATTTTTCCCTCACTGGCCGCCTGCTTTGGAGCTAGAGCTTGTATGCGCACAGCTACAGACCAATATGTTCCAGCTAAGGGGTCGACCAATATGTTTTTCTCAGGAATGGTATTGATCATTAGTCATCGAGAACCGAGAACTGATATTTTGAACCGTTTCGTCTGCTGTAAGAAACGAAATTGGTGTCAAAATGTGACAAGTATTCGCAGAACCTTGGAACAAATGAACATTTACATGATTTTTATAATATGAGGTGTCCAGGAAATTAAAAGTCCTGTCCGCTACGGCCGTGCGATACGACGACGGAATTAAAACATCCATGGTCATGTTGTCCTCTTATTTTGATGAGTGTAGTCACCACGGCGCCACGTGGACATAGACACAGAGAGTACTACAGTGTTATATTTGTGCCTGAATTCTGAGCGTGCAGTGGAATTATCACAAATAAATCTGGTGTCAGCGTGGGATCAACTCTGCCTACACACGTGGTCGAAACACTCGGATCTATGGAACGCCAAAGGTGCCGCAGTTCACCTTAAATGCACCCTACTAGAGCGCAGTAAAAAGCGGCACCTTTTATGGACATTGTACGTTGTAAAAAAAGTCAGAGTTTGACCACAAGTCACTGGAGCTCCACGAAAACAAGTGGCATTTTCAATAGCATAAAAAGTGCTGGTATATTAGAGCGCAGCACAAAACTCTATTAACAAATGAAACGCTGTAAAAATACGTGTTTTACTGTCAATTGCGGAAATAAACCTTTGGCGTTCCATATGTGACTCTGCACGGCGAAACCAGTCGCTTGTCGAAAAACAGGCGTTTATGTTGCGTGGAGTAATATTTTGGATTTTTTGTTTTTTGTGTTTTGAAACAGTGGAAGGTCTATACTGTACTGTTGTGAATAAAACTATTAAAACCACTATAGTTTATTTCGTGATGTCGCAGAAAGACACTGTACAGCAGCGTTTGTTGATCATTTGGATGAGGGTTTGGAGTAGTCACCACAGACGTGGACGTAGGTACAGAGAATACTGTGGTGGTATAATTTGGGCCTTAATTCCGAGCGCGCAGTCGAAGTTTCACAAGCTTCACGGGTGTTTTACTGTCAGTTGCGTAAAAATATTGGTGAATTGGCACGGAGTGTTTAGAGCAGGGGTCCTCAACCACCGGGCTGCGGGCCACTACTGGACTGTGGATCATTTTGACCCGGGCCACACAGAAAGATTTTTGTCTTTATTGGGTCTTTTATTTTGGAAAAAACACTTGAGTCTGTGGCTCACTGGTGGCGATGAGGCAACTCGGTGGGGAATAGGTTAAATATTATGCATTTAAATCGTGTTTCGATGCACGTTACGCCCCCATCACCGCCACCTCCTCCTCCTCCGGTGCGTGTAAAAATGATCCGAGGTCCGTGGTGCCCGCAAAGTTTAGAGCGCGTGTGTAGGTAGAGTCGAGCGCACGCCGACGCCAGATTTAGCTTGAGAAAGTTCCACTGAATTTACAGAAAATGTACTATATTGTGATAAACATGTCGGCATGTGAGATTTCGATCACATGGCACAGCCCCGCTCGCCAATTTTTTTTATTCTTCAAGGACGAAATGATCACTTGCTGCTTTATATTTCCCCTCTCTCTCTGCCAGGTGCCATTGTAACGAGACGGTTATTCCCCTCCACCGTCATAATTTCATAATTACTCACAATTTTACGGCTGATCGACGTGTCACTGCAGTTTACTGTAGGAGTTTGAAGGTTTTAAGGCTTAAAGCCAGTCTTGACCGTACCGTCCTGTGCTGTCTCAGATCGGGAGTGTAACCCCAGCCTCCTGAACCTGGTGTCCAACGTCAGCAGCAGCGTGGCGCCCACGCCCACCAGCACCCCGGGCACCGTGCAGTGGTGGGACGCCCAGGGCATTGTGGGACTGGTGATTTTCCTCTTCTGCACCCTTTACGCCAGGTATATAACACACAGCACGTGGTTATGTATATTTTCCCGCGCCGCGTCTCAAACATCTCTGAGCGAGCGTGCGCCGTGTCGGTCCGCAGCATCCGCTCGTCCAGCAACGCTCAGGTGAACAGGCTGATGCAGACGGAGGAGGGCAAGGGCTCGGACGCGGAGAGTCAGGTGGGCGAGGACGGCCTGCGGCGCGTGGTGGACAACGAGGAGGACGGCGTCACCTACAGCTACTCCTTCTTCCACTTCCACCTCTTCTTGGCCTCGCTGTACATCATGATGACCCTCACCAACTGGTACAAGTAAGTTGGGCTGCTGCTGCTGCTGCTCCTGCCGCCGGCGTTTTCAAAAGGGGAAATTCAGTTTTGTTGTGTCGTTGCCGTCGTATGGGGTGTTGTCGATGTTCACCGTCTCCTGCTCGTGTATGGGCCAGAATCGGAATCGCAAGGGCAGTGAGAGCTATGTGACTAACAATTTGTGTGGTATAAAATTGGTACCATTTAGCACTGAGTTTTCTGAGCTCACAATTCGATTTTAAAATCGATTCATACGTGTATGAATTTGTTTCCAGATTGCTGTTAGATTTGACTTAAATTTCCTATTTGACTGTGGCAGATCAACCAATCATCACACTGAATCAAATGTAGTTTACTAAATGTAATGCATACACAACGTTTCCCTGGTTTACAGCAAGAGAGCGAGAGAGAAGTGACATTGACGAGCCCAGCGCTGTTGTAAAAGTTGAACTTGAAGCGCTCTGATCGGCGTTTTTGCGCCGCTGAAGGCGCTTAGCACTCTGAACGCTGAAGCTCGTAGGATTTGTGTTAAAAATAGGAGCTCTCAGCACCAAAAAAAACCCCATTTGGGGGACACAGGCCCTTCATGTGGACGGAAAATGTAACCGCCGTTCCTTCCGACTTCCCCCAGGCCGGACACTACCACACAGGCCATGCAGAGCACCATGCCGGCGGTTTGGGTGAAGATCTGCTCCAGCTGGCTGGGTCTCGTCCTCTACCTCTGGACGCTCGTGGCCCCCGTCCTGCTGCCCAACCGGGACTTCAACTAAGCCTCTTTCGTGTGTGAGTGTGAGTGTAAGTGTGTGTGTGTGTGTGTGTGTGTGTATGAGAGTGAGAAACATGTTCACGCCGATCAGCCGTCATGCTGGCGACAATACAAACGGTACCAAAACGCACAGCAGCAGACCTGCTCAATATTATCTGATAACGTTACGGCTGATCGGTGTGTGATGAGCGAATGTAGCGCGTGGCTTCCTTTCTCTGTTAACGGATCTGTTTTACCGTGTGTCAGTTGGTGCAATAACACTCTCTCTTTCTCTGGTGCAATTTCAACCTGGGGATGCACGATACGGGAATTATTGGCCGATGCCGATATCCGATATTTTTACGTTTATATCTGCCGATACCAATAAACGAGGAAGGCAGAGTGGAGCGCGTAAAGACGAGACAAAGATCCACTGCGCGCTCAGAATTCCGGCACAAAAATAACGTCATAACTTTGACATTTCTAACACGGCGCCAAGTCAAGCGAGCGTGAAAGCAGAGCGGAGCCTTTCCAACGTAGTGCACAGTTATTTCTGAACCTATGTAGTGCACCAAGTCAAACAGGGCGCGTGTGACTCTCCGTGTGCACCAGAGAGCTGTTAAACTACAACCCCGGCTAATTCCTGAGATACATACTACCACATAGAACAGCATGATAAGAGCGCCCTACCTACCATACTGTTAAGTGCAGTAGTGTGCGGAACGGGACGCAGCCCATGTGCGAGCTCACATTCGCCAAGTGAAGCAAACACGCAATTTAGTTATTTGTCGTGTAAAAACGTTGGTATGTAGGCAGAGTTGAGCGCGTAAAGATGAGATTTTGCTCGCAAGCGTTCCACTGCGCGCTCTGAATTTTGGCCGTACATTTTAAGACGCAAGGCGCGGGACATATAAAATCCCTACGCGGACTTTGGACATGTCTGGCACAAGCGCTCCCTTTCCAACGTTGAATAAACGCGTCATCAAACATCGGAGAAACGTAAGCATCGGTGCGATGCCGATACGATTCCGATATTATCGTGCATCCCTAGTTTATACAAAACTCTTATCCAATAACTCTCTGTATGCTTGAATACACTAATCACGCCTGATACTGTACGTTTCTTAGAAAACAGATGCACAAACACTACAACCGGCCATCAGCGTAGTGGTCCAGCCACGAAAAATCAACAAATATGCACGTTACCGCTGCTGCAGAACCGTCCCTACCTGAAATAAACACGCGTTCGTTTCACAATAGTCAATCACTTTACCCTCAAGCAAGTTCAGGACAGATAATGAGCACGTGGCGCCGAGCGAGGGGGTTTGCCATCGGGGCCGTAAAAGGGGATGTTTTTCTCGTCCCGCCAGACCCTCACCGGGAGCCCCCACGGAGGCAGTGTGTGAGAGAGATAAGCACAGAGAGAACACACCCACCCTGCTTATGCAACACACACACACACAACGTATCTCTCCTGTTCAGTGTGAAAATGGAGCTGTAATACTCAACACTGATCTACATTAGAAATATGGATTGTGGTGCTCTGTCAGCCTGCCAAATGTCTGTGCGTGTGTGCGTGTGTTTGTGCGTGTGTTTGTGCGTGTGTTTGTGCGTGTGTTTGTGCGTGTGTTTGTGCGCGTGTTTGTGCGCGTGTTTGTGTTTGTGTTTGTGTGTGTGGGTGTGTGGTAGCTGATGATATAGGGTAAACAAAAGTGCAACCCAGTGCGGTATCGTGTCATAAAGCGAGCAACATTTCAGTGCTGGATAGAAACACATACAGCTTTTCAACTTTCCCGTCATAACTTTATTCCTTTTTCTTGGACATTTTTTTAAATGAAATGGTCCCATTTCATTATGTAAGATTTAAAAACGTGCAAAACCGTGTCGTTTAGTGTCATGAAGTGAGAAACGTTTCAACGCTGGATAGAACACTGAACTTTTTTCCTTTTTCTTGCACGTTTACATACCGGTTTGGGTAAACTGTTCTGTTTTCCCGCGTCACATTATACTGTAGGGATGCACGATATGGGAATTACCAACCGACGCTGGTGTTTTTCAAATTTTAACACAAAATTGATGCCATAACACAGCGCCAAGGCAAGCGAGCGTGAAAGCAGAGTGGAACACTTCAAGCGTAGGCTACAACATTTTAAGAAGAAGTCACTTCCCGCCCTATGTGCTGTACCAAGTCAAATAGAGCACGTGTGACTCTTCGCGTGCACTACCTAGTGAGTAGAGAGCCGTTAAGCTACAACCCTGGATATTTCCTCAGATGCATGCTACCACATAGAAAAGTATGATAAGAGCATCTTACCTTCCATACTATTACGTGCGGTAGTACGCGGCTCGGGACACGGCCCTCGTGCGAGCTCACATTCGCCGTGTGAGGCAATACACAATTTAGTCAGTTATTATTTTTCCGCATGAGCAAGCAGAGTTGAGCGCGTAAAGAGGAGATTTTGCTTGTTAACGCTCCACTGCGTGCTCGGAATTTTGCCAAAAATGATACATTTTAAGATGGAAGGCACAGGCCGTGTAAAATCCCACTTCACGCTTTGGACGTGCCTGGCACAAGCGCTGCCTTTCCAACGTGCAGTAAAAAAAAATTCTCCTGAACATATCGGGTGAACGTAAACATCGGTTAAAGCAATTACCGTCCGATATTATCGTGCAACCCTGCTGTAGTGTCATGAAGCGAGACATATCTCAGTGCTGGATAGATTTTTACTTTTAAACTCGCATTTGATAAACATTTTCCTTTTTTGTTGCACTTTTTAAATACTGGTTATATTGTCTCTTTTTACTACATAAACGTGCAAAATTGTCGTAACATGAAGAACATTTCAGCGCTGGGTAGAAACACATTAGATAATGCTTTTGAATTTTCCTTTTGATAACAATATTGTCCTTTTTGTTGCACATTTTTATCAGTTTGTGTGATTTGTGTCCTTCTACTTCGTTTTTAACGTCAGCACTAATTATTAGATTTTTTTTAAATACTTGTTACTGCATCTTAAGTCGAGGTTTATATTACGATTATGAATATGAATGGTAACAGACTCGGTTTAACTCGGTAGTTGAAGGTATTCTGGATGTATTTGCCATGAGTATTGTGAGCAGATCGTGACCCGTCTGTATTTAGACCCATATTCTCCCGGTGATGTCGGAAGAGTCTTGATTGTGAACTCAGTAATTAAGCATGCAGATGCGTCCGGCGTTTTATCATAATTAGCCCAAAGTAAGCAATTAACACACGCATGATGAAGTAACGTTCATACTCTTTATATTTTTGCCAGTGTTGATGTCCTTTACAGTGCCTTTATTGATTACTTAGATTATCAACAACTTCCAGGTCGGATTAAGAACCTGAAGACAGAAGTGCCTTCCTCCTCATTTTTATAGCGTCCATGAGTTAAAAATTCTACTGCATGGTGCAGCTGCATCAAGACGGATCAGTTTGTTGCTGTCCAATCTGCATCTTTCAATGCTTTGTACTCGTATTTCAATAAATCCATTCTACAGTTCAACACTGGGCTCACGTCTCGTCTCTGTGAGTTGAGCAGAAGTGACGGTTCCTCCACAGTATGGCAAAGTATGAAGTCCTTACTATAGATGGGCCAATTTTTTATGTCCGATAACGATATTGTATATTTGGATATCTGCCGATACCGATACAAATTCGATACAGTCTCCGAGTCTTTTATTTAACATAAAGTAATGCTTTAAAATGTCTGAATACATGACTGAGATTATTGTTCTGCTTAAGGAAATGCTTGATTTAAATACTGTTTTCCTACTAAAACAATGTAATAATTACACACACATGTATATGCTAAATTATTTGTTCTCAAAAATTGGAAATTATTTTATTACAATATTTTATATTGTTGCTGTCGGGCAGAAAGTCCATTTATGGTCATTATTATTTTTTGTCATTAAACAATTCTATTGGTCAGTCTTCACATTGGCCTGAGAGTTTTTGAAATATTTACCCAACGAAAAGTGTTAAATGGCTTGTTCATATATTCATATACAATGTTGATATCTTTAGAATATACATTGTTTTTGCCATTTTGCCATTTCCTGAAAAAATAACCGTTTTGGACATAAAAGGTTTCCACCTGACGGCGACTATGGCCTCGTTTACACTGTCAGTTAAATGTGACCCAATTCCGATTTTTTGCTCATATGTGACACAGATCGAATCTGTTCCATTCGGATATTTTGAGATCGGTTTTAGGCCTCATTCATATGTGGAAATAAATCAGATATAAATCAGATATGTGCCAATGCGACTGTCATGTAAACAGGCAGATCGGATTTTCCTAGGCATTGCGTTCTGTACGTCATTAAAACTGCGACAATTTAGTACTTCATCGGCGGTTTAATGGCGTGCGTTATAACTAGCGAATACGGATATGGGTCACAATTTTAAAAAACGTGTAAATAGAAGGTCAAAAAAAATGGATATAGGCAACAAATCAGAATTGAGCATCAAGACCTGCAGTGTGAGCAAGGCTATATATTTCGTTATGAAAATACAAATGGAAAGCTATGATGTGGCATTTTTTGGCGTGAATCAATACTCTCACGCTGTCGATTCGAACCCATGACACTCTTGGTCAGAAGGCAGGGAATTACTAACCACTGGACCACCACCACTTTCTCATAAGGTACCCGTGTACAACTGTCCGCAGGTGCTGCCCCCAAATGGTTCAAATACATGTTGTGATGCAGTGATTATCGTGAGATTATTTTCCTGATGAGAAATAATCTCTTACGTTCACTGTTTGTTTGGGGGAGATTAGATGTTTTGTTTTGTCCACTAGAGGGAACAAATGTGCTGCTGCTGATGTCTGGTGCCAGGGTTTAGCAAAGTTTAGACGTTTCGACTGCTAATGTGTTCTTGTTGATTGTATTTCAGTTTCTTATTGTATTAAATGTCAACGATTGAAATAAATCAATAATTAACCATCATTGTCATATATCCACCACTAGTCTTCTCAGGTGTAGCACTAATATAAATTGGACTTATACCGGGCCCCGGCTCTGGTCTTGATCAGGCCACCCAGTCACAAGCCTGGCCCACCCAGCTAGAGGAAGAAAAAATTTAAAACGTCATGTCATTTTTATTTGTAATTTTATTTTATTTTGTAAAAATGTATATTATCAGAATCTGAACATACCGACTATCTATCACCATTCATAAATTAATATATGGCCTCCACAAAATACTAAGATGCAGATCTCAGTTCTTTCTGTTTTTGTGTCTGTTCTGCGATATATAACTTAGAAGCCTCGTTTTGAATCTATCTTCTTTTTTTTTTTTTTGCAACATATGTACTAAGACATAAACTATTTTTTCATTTTGCAAGCAATTACTACACAACTGAGGCTCCTCAAAATCAACACCGCCTTGGCAACTTGCTGAGAGAGGTTTCAGTGATGGTTCTGTTTCAAAAGGAATGATACAAAATATGCAATATTTTAATTTTTTTCCTCTTTTGGCCTTGCACAATAATTTTTGGATTGTTAAAAATAGATAGCATTTGGAGAGTAAAAATATTTAGGCTATTTGCATGTGGAAATTAAGAAAGCTGATAGAGGTGCTTTCTGAGGTGTTGCTGATCCCAACAGGAGGCGTCATCCTGAGATCTGTGATAATCCCAATCTCCCAGTGCAATGATGGAGAACTGCACTGCAAAAACCAACATTTAAAAATGAGGTCCTGACTCTTCAAGCTCATAAAAGATCCCTCTGCGTCTCTTTTTTAAAAGAGTAGGCGTGGAACCCCGACGTTCATATTTGTCCTCCTAGTCTCTATTCATCTTCTGTACCTTCGTGCTTCCTTGACTGTGGTGTCTAGAAAAGTTCTGTAGAATTGCTGCGTTCAACATTTTTTAATTTTGCAATCTCTAATGAACATTCCTAATTTGAGGAACAGGACGCCACACCAACTGCCCCAGGCGGTTATATTATTATGCCTTCAAATAACTGGATCCTCATCTTTTTGAGCAGCGACCAGTATAAATACCCTGCCTAGCATCAGTTTCTGCTCTGAAGTACAGATGCTCTAGACATTTCACAAGCTTTATGTATTTTCCTTCTTTTGTTTAATGTTTATACCATAAATGTGTTAATCTACTAAGGCAACCAGCTGTGTGTGTGTGTGAGTAGTTTATGACAGACAGCCTGTTCATTTGTGCTACTAGATAATTTATCCAGATGCCCAGTGGATATAATGAGGCTGTATTATTCCTGCATGATGCATTCATGTCTCAGGTATTTTGCATCGTGTTCCAACCTCTTTGTCATCTGCAGAATGAGTTTGTATCTCCGGCTCGATGAGAAGCACCAGATGTTCTCAGCACCAGGAGCTCTGGGGATCAAGCTGCACTCGCATGTTTCAGGGATGTGTGTGTGTGTGTGTTGTATTATTATTATTATTATTATTATTATTATTATTATTATTATTATTATTATTATTGTTTTTTCCTACAAAACAGATAGAAAGCTATTGCTATAGCTTATTTTTTATTGCTAACTCTTGAGCTGTGTGGCCTAGAGTAAAAAAATTACTGCTTTGGCTGATTCTATGGCTTAAGCCAAACAACTTTCTAATTTTGACTATGGACTTCCCATTTTGAGATTTTGAGCTAATTTGCATAATCAGAAAAACAATTTTTTGTGACCTCCTCCTAGGCTAATTAGCTGATTAAGGCAAGTGAGGCGTCAAATGAATCTGCAGAGTTAGCCAGACACCGTAACAGAAAGCTTTTTTGGGATTTCACAAAGGGGCGTCTAAAATTAGTGAATATATTGCAGCGGGACGTGGCTTATTTAGCTAAAACAGCTGTATCTTTGGACTGCTTTGAGCCAGCTAGCATCAGTGACAGCAGACAACAATAGGGGGCGCTATAACTGCTAGATGCCTATATCTCAAGAGAAATTTGGTCTTTTGCGACATTTGCTTGGACCCCAGTTGTTGCTGTTTGTGGCTATTATTATTATTATTACTACTTTTTCTCAAGCCCAATGTGCTTAACACTTAATAGTCATTGAAATCCCTGGTCGACCTTAGGAATAAAAATGATATTTTAGTTACTTTTTGTGATTTGATATTAATGAAAAGTTTAAAATCGAGTTATGATATTGTCTCAAATCAAAATCATATCGAGCAAGACTTTGTGATGTCAGCATATGTCGGATGGTTGTCGGTTGAATCGATTATAATATCGTATCGTAAAGTAGTTTGTGATTTTTGCACCCCTGTTTACTTGCCTCTTCCATCAGCTGAAAGATTTCGTCCAGTGCCGTCCCAGACTCGGCGTTTTTTGAGACGTGCCGCGTTCCGCGTGCCGAGTTCACCACCGAAGCTCATTAAAAAAGGATTTGGGTATTATTAGATTGGAAATGATGAAAAGCAGATGATTACTGTAATTCATGTGTGACGCTTTGCTGTCATAATGAGCCAGACGGAATCGGCGCGAGCGGTTACACGTCTCTGCCCTGCCACCAGACAGTGCGGTGTTGATTTTGGCAGCGCTGACGGAGTGCAACATTTCCACCAGTCTTTGACCTCTTCTTGATTTGTTTTGATCGAGTCCATTTTGTAAAAGCCGTGCCAGAAAAACTTTGCTTTCTCTGCTTCATCGAAAGTGTTGGCTTTTTGGGACGGTGCCTAGTTCATACCAGAAGTTCCCAGAAGTATAAACTCACGACCACAAACAGAACAGGGGATAAGAACGGTGGCAGGAGGCCGAGGATAATGAATATGCCAGGTCCTTCCTGGGGTAACTTTACTCTTCATCAGAGTCTTTAGAGCTGGCACGGGGGAGAAACTATATATCTGCCTCCCCTCTGGGCTCGACATACTTGGCGTTACGTTCAGCTACTTGGCACTTCACTACTGACGTCCTGCTGACTTCTACAGTTTACTTGTACTTGGGCAATAGAAGGTTCGGAAGGTCGCCAGTTTGATACCCAGGACCGGTAAGGTACTCATGAGCAAGGTATCGTCCCTGAGCACTGCTCCCTGGGCGCTGCCCTTGTCAGCTGCCCACTGCTCCTTCACGGATGGGTCAAATGCAGAGGTCACATTTGGTTGTGCTGCTCTGTGTGCTGTGCTGTGGTGTGTTCACAATGACAAATAATCACTCACTTTCAAAATAACGTTTTCTATGGAGCTTGGCTGTAGCTTAAAGCTTCTCAAGCAGCTTGAAAAGCTACCGTCTAAAAGTTTCGCCATCTGCGATGCTTGTATATCAGTCCCTCCAGGATTTCGCGGGCCGTTTTTGAGACTGTTGTGGCCTAAAATGCCTGATTTTGCGGCAGCTTTTCTAAAAAATTGTGACGAAAGTTGCGGCGTTTTTAGGTGTTTTGTTGCAATAAAGTTGCAAGTCAAAGTTGCTGGAAAAAAATGTGATTTTGTCTCCTTTTATAATGATTCTTTAACAATTAATTCAAATGAAGGTAAAAGCACCACTTATTTTTATGAACCATTAATCATTTAGTTATTTTTGAAGGTAAATGTGAGGCGTTTTTATCACACGTTTCCTGCGTCTTCTAAACGCAACAAGGATGTGAGTTCGCTGACATATGGCTCAACGTTTTGTGGGAAACAACGATTGGTCAAAATTGCACGGCGGTAATGAATTCCAGTGTATTGTCTGAATTTGCGCTAACAGTTACGATCACAACATCGTGAAATCCTGGAGGGTCTGGTTAATATTTATTAGAAAGAACAGTCAATCAACCAGTCAGGACCCAGACCCCACTAAAGAGACAAAATCAACAGTTTGCTCAGGGACCCAGTGTTGGTAACCCCAGAGGTCGGATTCTGGCCCACAACCTCTTGGTCCCAAGGTGAACGACCAACACACCACACCACAGCACAGCACACGGTGCACCACAGGAGCAGCGGACGCAGTGGGCAGCGAACATGGGCAGCGCCCGGGGAGCAGTGCTTGGGGACGGTACCCTGCTCATGAGTACCTCAGTGTTACCTAAACTGGTCCAGGATTCGACTCTCTGATCACGGGGCGAACACCCTTACCGTTACCCCACCGTCAGCCCCAGGAGCTGAATTGTTCACCATCGTCTTTTAGAGACTGCTTCAGTCAGCGTTAGGTGCTCAGCTAATATGATTTTCTTTTGAAGGGTGCTTGTAGAAGAGAGCACGCAGCAGTGTTCTTGGCGGCAGATGCTGCTGCTGTCTTTGTCCCCTTCTAAGTTTTAAATTCAGATCGCATGCAGGCAAGATAGCGTTCTACACACCATAAAACCAGTTTAAAAATAGACCTGCTTTTCCTGAAGAACGCTCTCTCTCTCTCTCTCTCTCTCTCTCTCTCTCAGTTTCTCTCTTTATCCCTCTCTCTCTCTCTCTCTCTCTCTATATATATATATCTTTCTATCTCTCTTTATCTCTCTCTCTCTCTCTCTCTCTCTCTATATATATATATCTTTCTATCTCTCTTTATCTCTCTCTCTCTCTCTCTTTCTCTCTTTATCTCTCTCTCTATATATATATCTATCTCTATCTATCTATCTATTGCTCTATCTCTCTCTCTCTCTCTCTCTCTCTCTCTATATATATATATATCTATATCTATCTATCTCTTGCTCTCTATCTATCTATCTATCTATCTATCTATCTATCTATCTATCTATCTATCTGTTTCTCTCTCTCTCTCTCTCTCTCTCTATCAGTTTCTCTCCCTCACTCTTTTAGTTTCTTTTTGTGAATTGAGGTGATGTTAAATCAGTATATGATCCTCCACGACTCTACTTCAGTACAGTACTCGAGTAAATCAGCTTCATTACCGTCCACCTCTGTTCAACGACAGAAACGTGTTTACCGTTAGAGTTAAAAGTTATGTGCATGCACTGAAGCTCCACCTTGAGAAACCATCAGAAACTTATCTCATTTCCACATCGAGGCACAGCATGGAAGATGAATGTGCTTCCTTCATAATCAGTGATTTGGTCTGTTCTTATTACGAATTTTGCAAACGGAACAGACTTTCATGTTTAAGAAAAGAGAATCCCGTACTGCATGCACAAGCCTCGCTCTAATTGTGAAATGACTGAACGCTCCTGTCAGAGGTGTAATTGCATTGTAAGTGTAAGACTGGGGCACATTGGATTACGCTGCAGTACGGAGCGCCGCTAATTGAGTTTGGCCGCTGCTGGCGCATGTGTGCCCACAACATTTACCCCCCATTAGGACCCGGAGCCTGGCAGCAGTATGGGATGGGAGAGGAGCGGAGATGGAGGGGCCTATGCAAATCTGGAGTAGTACTTGGGGACGGTCACCTCAGTGGTACCTCAACCGGTCTGCGCCTTGAACCGACAACCCTCCGATCACAGGGACAACTGCCTGGAGACTGGGTAGCGCTAGAGTTGAACCCACACGACCTTCTTCTTTATCCGAGTATCCGATGTAATTTGAGAGCTAAAGTAGTCATTCTTGCGTGATTCATCTTGCCACCTCTGCAACACCACTGAATATGTTGAAGCAGTCTGCGATAGACTTTCCTCTCTCTGTCTCTGCGTGTAGACTCGACTGCGCAGGCGCAGCAGGCCTCTGAGGGAAGACTAATGTGGTTATATAACATTCAGCGCACTGCTCGTCTGCTGGAAGCCAAGCGTGCAGGCAGCCGTGTTACATAAGCCTGCTAGGATCATATTGTCACTGCGTGGAGCTCTCACACTGTAGTGTTCCTCCTGCTGCTTTCTCTCTCTCGCTCTCTCTCTCTCTCTCCCGCTCTATGCCGAGACACTTCCCCTGAGGGAACAAAGCCTAACACGGTGGATACGAATGCAGAACAGCAACAGTGATGCCTTCCAAAGACAAGGAAGTCTGTCTAGCTCTTAATATGAAAGACGTTCTCTGTGGAACATACACAAAATACACACACATGTATATATCTCTGGGCATATCTATATATACACACACTATAACAGTATATATATATATATATATATACACCACCAATGATGTTCCTGAGCTAATTTGACCCGGGGCATGTTTAACTATCCAAAAGTGTCAGAAACCAAAAAATTCCAATAAATCAATATATCAATATACCAATATATCTCATTATTAACTCCTGTACTAACCATTTCAATCAATATTTGGTGTTATTTACCTCTCACAGGTCATGGTTTAATCAGGATCAGTCACTCAGAAATTACATTGGAAAGACCTACATATAAAACAATATGGTTTTACATGTCATTGAATATTTTAAATTCAAATTGACCCGAACAGTATCTATGTAATATAAACCATTTTTATGTTATTTTATTTGTGACCCTCCACGGCAAAACTAGTCGCTTGTCGCAAATTTTCAAAATTGAGATATTATGTTGTCCTGAAAGGGCATAAATCAACCTTCAAGACGATACCTATATTGAATGAATGGGACGACATATGACTGAGATATCAACATTCAAAGGAGTCGGGTTTCTCCTGTCACGCCAAGTGAGAAACGGAGAAATCTGCCTTTGAAGTTGACTATCGACGTAGCACTCACAGACGCTTGGTGCGGTCGCGGCTACGTTTGCATTTACGGTTAACTGAACTCGGGAGACGTAGATGGATTCCGGAGAAATATCTTCACGCTAGTCAACCAGTGGATTTACCGTAAATATTGAAGTAGAGCGGTCAAAACAGAAACTTTTAACATTCTGCTGGAATTGAATTCCTCACCTCAAGAAAGTCACGTTTTTAGGATGGAAAGGGTAAGTTTTTCAGCCAAATTTATTCACAACAGTACAGTATAGACCTTCCACTGTTTCAAAACACTAAAAACAAAAAATCCAAAATTTTACCCCACGCAACATAAACGCTCGTTTTTCTTGGAAACCTCTGTTGCGACAAGCGACTGGTTTTGCTGTGCAGAGTTACATAATATCAATAGTGAGTCTACTTTTCAAACACTAGCTTTTTCAGTAGCTAACTTTTTTAACGAATAGCAAAATAATGGCAAATCTCGTGCTAGTTAAACATCAAACTCTCTACCTTCTTTGAAACCTTACTGTGATTTGACAATATATTGTCGAAAATATATAGATTTTCATATTACTTTTCACATCATGTTTCACTTTTCTTAGATTAATTTGTTTAAAAGTAACCATCAAGATTAATACAAAGTTTGGCGGGATGAAATAACCTTTACTCCCCACCATATAGTGTGGCTAACGACAATAACTGTTGCATATAACATAGCACTTGTGTTTATTATTAGTTGCACATTCATAGCACAGTAAAATACCGATCTTTTTAAAAATGGCATTACAAAAACCGGTGCACACTCACATGCAGGTTGGGAAGAAGTGATCGCACAGCTATTTTACACGACAACGTCCGCGTCTCCCGACTGCTCGAACCCTCGCGCCCCCACATGCCCTCCTCACAGCTTCACCCCCTGCCCCCACCCACCGCGCAGGCATCGCGTGTGACTCAGCCCGGCACCGCGGCTGCCATGGTGACGGACCGCTCCCCTCCTCTCGTCCTCCGCGGGAGTCTGAGCTGCAGTGGCATCCGATGACAAGGCCAAAGCCCCGAGAGCCGTGACTCACCACCTGAGTGCCAGGTGAACTTTACCGCACAGCAGAGCATCTCCAGGAGGCTGTCATCTCCACCTCCTCCTCGTCCTCTTCATCCTCCTCCTCATCCTCTTCCTCTGTCGTCGCCTCCTCCTCCTCCTCATCTTACTCTTCTTACATCTTACTATTCATGCTCCTCCTACTCATCTCATGCCAGGTGAACTTTACCACACAGCGTAGGATTTCCAGGAGGGTGTCACCTCCACCCCATCTTCATCCTCCTCTTCTTCGTCTTCCTCTTTATATCTTCCTCCTCTTCACCTCCTACTCATCTTCATCCTCCTCATCACCTTCTCCTCCAATTCATCCTCCACCTCATCTTCAGCTCTTCCTCTTCCTCATCTTCGTCTTTATCCTCCTCCTCATCTCCATCCTCCTCCTCTTCCTCTTTTTCATCTTCACCTCCTCCTTCTCACCCTTTTCTTCACCCCCTTGTCTTCCTCATCTTCATCCTCCTTCTCATCTCCATCCTCCTCCTCTTCCTCTATATCCTCCTTCTTTTCATCTTCACCACCTCCTCATCTTCCTCTTCATCCTCTTCCTCCTCCTCATCTTTCTCTACATACTACTAGTCATCTTCCTCTTCATCCTCATCTTCCTCTTCCTCTAAGATCTACTGATCTTGTTTTATTTTATCTTTATGTCAATATAATTGTATTTTGTATATTATAATTCCTTGCCAATTTTAATTGTTTAAAATTCACTCTTAATTGTTCAGTTGTTCTGCGTTCAGTCCTCCTCATCATCATCTCATCATCTTCCCCATCCATATCCTCATCTTCCTCTTCCTCCACCTCCTCTTTCTTTCTGAGCACAAAAATTTCACTGTTAATTTACAGTACAGTACAGACAGCAAAGCTGCCAGCCATCTTCTGTATTTTTACAGAGTTGATGTTGTTATCACTGTAGCCCTGGAGTAAGAGCTGTTTATGAAGATGGATACAAGAAAGTTTTTCTATAATCTGGCTGTCACTGACCGTGTTTATTCGCATATAAACAGATTTTGGTGTTTTGGAGCAGGGTGCATGTGTGGAAAAATGCGTCTCTGGAAAATGTTGGAGGCAGGTTAAACTTCTCAAACACACACACACATACTCACACAATACACACAGTCACACTCAGAGGGTGAGAGAGAGGAAACAGACTTGTGTCTGCTCAGAGCTGCCAAAGTAAACTGTTGCTCTCTGTGCTGTGTAATTTGAGAGGAGAAGTGAAAAATCTGATCTCGTTTACCAAAAAGAGGAGATACCCAACCAGTTGCCCCGGCAGAACTGGCTGGACTCTAGACTTTAGACTATGTCTGCGTGCTAAACCCCTGCTAAAAGTGCTTGAATCTAAAGCATTATGCCCCAGTGCTGAATTAAGATCATCTCAGTTTTAGCACTACACGTTTGCAATGGTGATGATAAATCATAATTCTATCACAATTATAATAACTAGATTTTGGTGTTGTAGTAGCCTTCTCTTTTGGCAGATATTCGTACTGAAAACATTCATTCATTCATTCGTTATCCGAACCGCTTGATCCCAACTGGGGTCGCGAATGGACCGGAGCCTATCCTGGGTTCTACGGGCGCAAAGCAGGGACCAACCCTGGCAGGCGCAAACATACCACGGGGCACACACACTCACACCATCACGTCCTCACCCACGCCTTAGTTGCCAATTAACCTATACAGCATGCTTTGTGGGAGGAAACCCAGAGGAAACTCACGGGAACACGGGGAGAGCATGCAAACTACACACAGAAAGACCCTACGGCCGACCCGGGGATCGAACCCAGGACCTTGGTCCATGCTGGGAGGCGGCAGCGCTAACCACTGCGCCACTGTGCCGCCCGCATGCTCATATCATGTCTTTAAATTCTAATATCAGCATCTTCATGAACTTATCTTTTTATGAGTGACAAAGCGTTACACCATATTTTATAATCATAAACCTGCAGGCCTGGGCCAGAGCACTGGGCCGTTTACATGAAGTGTGAATGGTGAAGGGAGTGTTTGATGTTTCTTGATAATTATTTATTTAAGCAACGGTGCTTTGTTTAGAGTTAGAAGTATATTTCATATGGAATGAAGCCTCCAGTGCAAATAAGGGATGTGTTTATTTCCTAGTGGGTAAACAGAACAGCCAACCCCCGTTCTCACATGTAAATCAGCTCCTCATTAATGCTCTGTGTAAAGGGTTAACTGCAGCAGAGCGCATGCTGGTGGTTACCCCCTCTAACAGCCCCCATGTGACTTATTTATCACTAACTGCCGCATTAAGAGGTTTTAACTCAAACAGATGTGGCTAAACCACGCTGAGGTGTAAGAAGGAGTAAAGGAATATCAGAGGAAAATTTGCTGACTTCAGGAAATCTCTCCACCTCTGTAGAAGCACGGTGCACTTTTGGAAAATGACTTGTGTACACTTACAAAGAGAGAAACAGACTTTCACATTTACTGTATTGTTTCCTCATTGTTAGTGGTCATTCTGTATTGCATTTTTATCTGTCTCACTGTCATTTGTATTTACACTGTATTTATTTATACTTTTATACTACAATATTTTTACTATATATAGAAGATAATTATTAAATGATTATATCCCACTTCAAGATTTTAAATCCAAAATAATGGCATAATTATTTGAGAAATTGCACTTTTACAGACCTGTGGGGTTTTGTGTTGTTTTTTTTTCCAGAACAAATAGTTGACATTAACAATTCACTGTTCTACTACAAACCAGCAAGTGGGTATAACGGCTATTAAAATGAATAATTTCCAATGCTAATAATTGAATAATAATGATTGACTGAAGTCCTTAATCGTGCTGCAAAATTTATCAGTGTAGTCCAGCAGATTTTTTGCGCTACTTTTCTGCAATAGTATTGTGCAATTTGGAACTTTTGGAATGTTCCATGACGTCACCTGACAGTGGCCTTCAGCGCGTAAAAAAGGCAAAGGTACGAGTGCCTCATGATTATTAATCATCTCGAAAAACCTGCACCAATGAGAGAGAGAGAAGAGAGAAAAGGAGAGAGAAATTGAACAAGGGAGAGAAGAGTAAGTGTGAGAGATAGAGGAGAAAAGAGAGAGAGTAAAAGAGAGAGAGAGAGACAGGGAAAGAAAGTGAGAGGAAGCGATAGAGGGAGAGAAAGGAGAGAGAGAAAAGGAAAGAGAGAGAAATAGGTAGAAGAGAAAAGGAGACAGAGGAGCAAGAGGAAGAGATAGAGGGAGAGGAAAAGGGGAGAGAGAAGGAGAGCGAGAGAGCAGACAAGGAAAAAGAAGGAGGAAGAGAGAGATGGAGAGATAACGCAAAAGGAGAGAGACAGATAGCATCAGAGAAAGAAGAGAAAATGAGAGAGAAAGAGAACAAGATAGAGAAGAGTGAGTGAGAGCGATAGACAGAAAAAAAGGAGAGCGAGAAAGAGAGCAAGAGAGAAGAGTGAGTAAGTCAGAGAGATAGACAGAAAGAGAGAGAGAGAGAGAGAGAGAGAGAAAGAGGAGTGAGTGAGAGAGATAGACAGAAAAGAAAAGGAGAGAGAGCGCAGAAAAGGAGAAAGAGAGAGAGAGATGGAGAGATAACACAAAAGGAGAGAGAAGGAGGGAGAGAGATTGTCAGAGATAGAGAGAGTGAGAGAGAGAGAGACAGAAAAAAGGAGAGAGAGAGAGAGAGAGAGAGAGAGAGAGAAAGAGAGAGAGAGATAACGCAAAAGGAGAGAGAAGGAGGGAGAGAGATTGTCAGAGATAGAGAGAGTGAGAGAGAGATAGACAGAAAAAAAGGAGAGAGAGAGAGAGATGGAGAGAGAGAGAGAGATAACGCAAAAGGAGAGAGAAGGAGGGAGAGAGAGAGAGAGAGAGAGAGCTTGTCAGAGAGAGAGAGAAATAGACGAAAAAGGAGAGAGAGAGAGAGAGAGAGAGAGAGAGAGAGAGAGAGAGAGAGAGATTTTTGAGATAGAGAGAGGGGAGAGAGAGGGATAGGACAGAAAAAGGAGAGAGAAAAGAGAGAGAGAGGGATATAGACAGAGAAAAAGAGAGAGAGGAGAGAGGAGGGAGAGAAAGGAGAGAGAGAGAGAGAGAGATAGAGCTGAGATAGAGAGAGGGAGAGAGGGAGATGAAAAAAAGGAGAGAGAGAGAGAGAGAGAGAGAGAGAGAGGGATTTTTTAGGATAGAGAGATGAGAGAGAGGGGAGGACAGAAAAAGGAGAGAGAGAGAGAGAGAGAGAGAGGGATGAGAGAGAGAGAGAGAGAGAGAGAGAGAGAGAGAGAGAGAGAGATTTTCGAGATAGAGAGAGTGAGAGAGAGGGATAGACAGAAAAAAGGAGAGAGAAAGAGAGAGAGAGGGATAGACAGAAAAAAAGGAGAGAGAGAGAGAGAGAGGGAGAGAGAGAGAAAAGGAGAGAGAGAGAGAGAGATATTTTCGAGATAGAGAGAGTGAGAGAGAGGGATAGACAGAAAAAAGGAGAGAGAAAGAGAGAGAGAGGGATAGACAGAAAAAAAGGAGAGAGAGAGAGAGAGAGGGAGAGAGAGAGAAAAGGAGAGAGAGAGAGAGAGATATTTTCGAGATAGAGAGAGTGAGAGAGAGGGATAGACAGAAAAAAGGAGAGAGAGAGAGAGAGAGAGAGAGAGAGAGAGGGATTTTCGAGATAGAGAGATGAGAGAGAGGGATAGACAGAAAAAAGGAGAGAGAGAGAGAGAGAGAGAGAGAGGGATTGTCGAGAGAGCTCGTCAGAGAGAGCGCGAGAGAAAGGGGGCGGGGCCCTCAGGGCGTCTCGTGCAGGGCGGTGCGGCGGCGCGAACTTGTTTGCGTTGCTCGCGACTGTTTTTGTTGTTGCCGAGCAGCTGAAAGTGGAGATTGCGGTTCCAGTTTAACAAGGGAACACAGACGAGAGGTTGAGAAGAAGCAGTGGGGAAACCCGGCCTCTAGAAACACAAAATCGCGGGGAGAAGCCGAAGCTCCTGACGCGGTGTGTGGAGGTGGAGGAGGAGGAGGAGGAGGATGCAGATCTCGGGACTCTGACGGAATAAATGGCCACGGCAGCGGCTACGGCGTCAGGTACAGTAGCGATCCGCCGAACAGCTGTGGTAGAGACGCTCCGGGTTCGCGCTTGTCTTATCTCCTGTTACCTCGGAGTGATTTTTGGAACCTCGTATGTTAGAGAGAAGCCAAAACGTCTGCGCCAAGAGTCTAATAACGACAAAAACCAGCAAGTTTTGTGAGCGAGACTTGACAGAAGCCGAACGTTGACAGACCTTCACGTCAAGCGGTGCGTAATAGCGTAAGAGTGTATCAACATTTACTCTTCCTAAAATGGCTAATATAATCCCCCAAAAGTAATCATATTTAACGTGTGAAGACCTCAAGCCTCCAATGTCCAAACCTAAATGGCTCTACTAGAAACGTAATGACCACCGAAACTACCTCATGATTTTCGGAGACTTGACAGGAGCCGGACGCTGACAGACCTTCGCGCCAGGCGGTGCATTAAAGCGTTTATTAATATTTCAACACTTTCTTGAGGTTTTGGTTATGGTTCGTGTTGTGTATTTACTTCCTGGAAGATGACTAGCATCACGTTATGTGTATTCCTCTCTAAACATGACGTTTTGGGAAGCGAGGTAAAGGAGGAAGGTGGTTCAAACTGTGTCGCTGCACCAACACAAAATCAGCAGCTCTGTCCGGCTCAGGAATCCTGAAAACACTGTTGATATTCTTAGAAAAGAGGCTGGATCCTGATGAAATGTCATGAGTTTCAGGCATTTTGAGCTTTTCCTTTCACTTACTGCTTAATGCGGTCCAGGATGGACATAAATTATGAGGGATTATAACCACCCATAACAATCAAAAAATTGTCTAAGATAAACCCCCTCAAGTAATAATTTTATGGCATGTGGATGAAGACCTCCAGAACTGGTTTCTTGAACATGGATTAAGTCTAGTCTTGGACTAAATTGTAGTACCAGTTGAGATTTACCTTTCAAAGTCAAACTAGTCTAGGACTAGGCCTAATCCTCGACTGGGAAACCGGCCCTTAGGGGCGGTTTCCCAGGAAGAGATTAAGACTAGTCCTGGATTACGGAGTGTTTTGAATGGAGATTTTCCATTGAAAAAGAAATATAGTTCAGAACTAGTCTTAATCCCTGTCTGGGAAACCACCCCATAAAGTCAAAGTTAGTCTAGGACTAGGCTTAATGTTAAACTGGGAAATTGGCTCCCAGGGCTGGTTTCCTGAACATGGCTTAAGTCTAGTCTTGGACTAAATTGCAGTACCAATGGAGATTAACCACTGAGGGCCAATTTCCAGATTACGCCTAGTCCTAGACTAGTTTTGAGTTTGAGTAGTAAATCTCCATTGGTGTTACAACATAGTCCAAGACTAGACTTAATCCATGAGCAAGAAACCAGCCCAAAAAGTCAAAGTTTGTCTAGGGCTAGGAAATTGGCTACCAGTGTTCAACACGAAAAAGCCCCTACTTTAATCAGAATTATAATCAGATTAAAGTTTATTGCCAAATATGTTGTCACATACCTGGAATTTGCATAGGTTGGTGCTAAGACATTAAGAGCAAAAAGACTGTAAAATATGTTTTAATGTACAAGAAACTAGAATAAATAGAAATAGGAAAAACGTGCATGTTGCTGTACACGTTAAAAGAAATATAGGCATTTTTAAAGAGAGTGTGATGATGTGCAGTACTGATTTATAGCTCTACAAGCTGTACAGAACACAGAATGAAAAAAGACATGACATGAATGAGCCAAAAGTAGAAAATGAGTGGGATATGGATAAAAAATCAATTGTACAATCCGAGCTAAAGATGTGCAGTAGTGCATCGTTTACAGTATGACTATATGTGTGCAAAAAACGCAGTACAGGGTGGGAGAGAAGTCAGTTGTGGTCTCTGGCCTTATTGGTTTAAGCGTAATAACCTCCGACATTACCTCAAGCTTTTAGGAGACTTGACAGAAGCCGAACACTGACAAACCTGCTCGTCAAGCAGTCCATAAAAGCATAACCATATATAAATCATTACTTTCTTTAAATTATGGTTACTGTCAAGTATTAATTTACTTTTGGAAGCTGACTAGCATCACCTTATATCATCTCTTCATATGACACGTCCTGTTGATTTGTGTGAGAAATGGAGAAAGCTGGTTAAAATGTGCCACTGTGTGGCAACAATAAATCCTGCTGCATATCAGCAGAGTAACACAGCTTTGTCCTGCTCAGGTATCCTGGAAGCACTGTTGATATTTTTGGAAATGACTGAGTTGTCTAGAGTTTGAGGCATTGTGGGCTTTCCTTTCACTTACTGGGTAATGCTGTGCAGGATTGATTGTGGGCATAAGTTACGAGGGGTTATAACCTGGATTCCTGAGCCGGGCAGTTGCTGGCGCAACAGTAGGGTGTTCGCCCCGTGATCAGAAGGTTGCAGGTTCAAATCCAGGACCGGTAAAATTACCACTGAGGTACTCATGATCAAGGTACCGTCCCCAAGCACTGCTCCACGGGCGCTGCCCTTGTTAGCTGCCCACTGCTCCTTCACGGATGGATCAAATGTAGAGGTCACATTTGGTTGTGGTGCACTGTGTGCTGTGCTGTATTCACAATTACAAATTATCACTCACTTTCACTTTCATAACAATCAAAAATGGCTAATATAAACCCACTAAAGTAATAAAATTATGGCAAATGTGTGGACACTTCCACCCTGCAATGTCCTGGGACATTGTGTCCTCTGCTGTATTATTTCAGCTAACAGGCAGTATCCACATCTCTCTTCCAGACAAACTGGTGTTGCTGCAGACAGATGCAGTCTAAACAATGCCAACATTGTCCTATTTATCACATTCAGACTCTTACTTGTTAAAAATGTTAAAGATTTTTGTAAACTACTTGTATAATATACTGCATATTTTATCCGTAGATACTTTTACATCAGTAATCCATTTAAGATGACTATAATCTTAGGTTGAAAGGTTTTAGATTTCACTGCACTCTTCTCTGAAATTCTGTTTGTATCTTCTACTCTGATATTCCTGCTAACAGGTAATATCCATGTCCATATACTAGGGATGGGAATCAAAAATTCTTATTGATTCTTATTAACGATTCTCTCGTTTCTCGTTGCGTCACGGTCCATTGCGTCACACTCTCTTCGACTTGACCTTCAACCACGAGGAATCATGACGCATAAATGATATTTTTCGAGATGTAAACACACACTGCGTTTGTTAGTGCGCACGACTCTCACAGGAAAGTCCACATTCACTCAAATGTTCTAGTTCGGTTAAATCTTCCCATTTATTACAGACAAAACTTATATTTTAGCTGATACATAACAACAACCAGCGTTCTACTCACAATACAGACATTTATTGATATTTATTTATTTAATAATTAAAAAAAAAATATTCCTGGTTTTACTTTTGTTTTATTATACCTGCCTTGGCCATAAAATAGCCATAGCTGCTGATATGGCATTAAAACTTAACTAACCAACTAACAATAATCATTCACTAATTGACTTATTGTAAAACTCTTCAACAAATTTGTCCCAAAATAATATTGAATAGTAGGCCTACTACAAATAATCCACTTCATTACTTGTTGTCCTGCGTAAGGAGACAGTGCTGCAATAAAACATACTGGAAATGGGCATAAAAATAAATCTGCTGCCCTCTTTTTTCCACTTTGGAACTTCCTGATTTTTTCATTGCTTCATTGCATCTACTAGTGTAGCAGATGCTTCCAACTAGCTTTCTGTTTCAGTATGTGTGAGACGTGGCTTTGCAGTTTCATCTTGGGATTTTTCTCTAACAGACCACCACACCCAGCTTTAGGATAAACACTGCATATTAATGAACGAATAACAAACCACTGGCGCTGAGCGTTTCAGTAATGAGATGAATGGGTGCACGTCACATTTATTGGTAAATGAATAGAGCTGCAGCGTTGTGTGCGTGCTCCCGCTGCCGTGCCAAAGTAGAGCATACCTCAGAGGTCAAAAAGCATTTTCCACATTAACGCTGCAGTTTAAGGTTCAGGTGACAGTGGTTTGTTCTGCGTTCTGGAAGGTTTTACTGATGTCTGGTCATCTTTCTAACCAGAACACGACACCACTAATGAGTTTCAGACTGTATTCAGGGCCTCAGTAGTCAAAAGTATCAGTGGAATCTTGTGCATGATCAAATAGAGTATTTAAAACTCATCACTACCTTCTTTTAGAAAGACCTTTTAGAATGCTGCTTTCATTGCTGAAGCATTAAAAGTTCATAAAGGTCAAACTGATGACTACACAGCAAAGTTTAGTTAAAGTGCAGCAAATGTTTACTGCATTTCCACCTCGGCCTCAAAAACCCCCACCTACAGAACTATCCATCCTTCAGTCTTTCTTCTCCCTAGGGCTGAGCAGATAATCAAAAATAATCCAAAATTCAGACATTCACGTATTTCAAGTATTTTAAAAATTCTGTAAATACTTTCCTCTCAGCATGTTTATGTACGGTCCCTTTAAAAAGCATTCCACTGTGTGTGATGTCACATCAACTACCGTCTAGTCTGCAACAACATCTATGTTTGTTTAAACTCACAAGAAATGATGTGCGCTCTTTCATTATAAATAATCACAGGTTTAATAGTTGAGTATACAGTTTACAGATTTCCAATAGGCTTAAGACCTCTGTTTACAATATTACTATCTATTTTTTAAAAACATTTATCTATATATCTTTAGATTTAGTTTATTTTAATGTTTCCTTAATAATAATAATAATAATAACAGTTATTATAGTATAAATGTCTATTTTAGGAAACATTTTTCTATATGTTTCTCCTACCATTCTATTAGGGGGTGCTCCGCCCCACGTGAAGGTCAAGTTAATTTTATTTTCAGTATAGCAACTATATTTCACAACAGAAATCATTTAGGCCATATCCACACGGGCATTCGAATCTTGGATAAGTAAACGCACTCTGAACGTCCTGCCCGTTTTTGCTGCGTTATGTAGCTGCACTTGACTGACTTCAGTGAGGCGTTACATTGGCAATCGATTGACGCCGTTTAACACCAACCTGCAGCCCAATTTGTAATTTTGTGTGTTTATCTGTGGGGACAGTAATCAGTAGGGCTGTGCAAAAACATCAGTACATCAATATATCTGGATATTTTCTTTCACCATATACTACATAGATTTCTAGCTCCAAAAATTGATATTTCCGAGGGGGAGAATCATGCACCACAAGTAGCTTCAGATAACTGACTGAGCTTTTTAATCTCTTATTTTCAACCTTATGCGCTTTATCTTAACGTTTTTGGTGTCCACTAGTTCAGTGTGTTAAAATGCAAACAGCAGTTCTGAGTTGTGTTGTTTTGGCTGAATTTTTAACGTAATGTGATTGATTAAGACCACCCAGATTGTACACAGCAACTTGCATTTCAGCTGTAGAATATCGCAATATATCGCAATATCGTGACCCATGTATCGTGATGCGTATCGTATCGTGAGGTCCTTGCCAACACCCACCCCAGTAATCAGGCTGTCCAAAGTGTTTACCCGTGTCCCAAAATAAAAACACATTAAAAAAAATATATACAGATATAAAAGATAAAATGCCTAATATCGGCAAAGCGTATGTGACAAAGAATCTTGCATCTTGTCGGTGGTTTGGGGCCAAAAACAAACCATTGTTCATTATTCGTAATCAAGGTAATCAAAGTTCAGTTAATCGTGATATTGGATTGAGGTCATATTGCCCAGCCCTACGTCTCACCTTACATACAGTACTTTTCTGTTCTTGTCCACCACCAATCCCCACTCAGCTGAGTTTATAACCATTTGGATTTCGAGCAGGTAATTCTCTAGAGGCGCGGCTCTCTTCACCTTTGACAGCGTTCGCCTTGCTTATCCGTCCCTTGTTATGTGTCAGCACTCTTGCTTGCAGGGAGTGCAAGGTACGGACTATTAGGAGGAGATGGACGGATGAGGTCATGGATGAGTATTGGATTATCTCAAGAATAATGCCAGGCTGACATGCCCTGGCTCCTGTCAAGGAGTCGCGTATCTGTGACGACCTGCCTTGATTTTTGCTTAGATATCAAGGGTGTTAATGATGCATGAGGATACATTTATACATCAGTTCGGCATTCAGGGAACCCATAGCATCAATCCAAAACGAAAATCCAAAAATGCAATGTGACTTTATATTGAAAAGGAGGCCTATTTGAAGATGCTTTTTCATTGGAATGTCTGGTTAAGCTCAGAAATAAACGTCAAATGATGTTTTAGTTGCTTTCGTGATTAGATGAAAGATATTGGAAGTTTGTAAAATCAGCACATGATATCGTCTCCGCTCGATCGGCTGTTCCTGAATTAAATAGAAATCATATCGTTGAAGACTTTGTCATTGTCGGCAGAAGTCGCATCACTGTCCGCTGAATTGATAGAATATCGTATCGCGATGATACTCGATGATGACCCTATTAGATGTGGAGATTTTTTAATGAAAATATGAGCTGTTGTTAAGACAACAATCTTGTTTTTCTCTCTCTCTCTATTTTTTTTTTATAAATGTCATGAAACTAGTTGCCAGTACCGGCTGCCTCATATTTTTGCTGAAATTCTGGCCATTTTAAAACGTCAAAAACAAGAACAGAACAGAACAGAACAGAAGGTGTCTGTTTACTGCCCGTCTCACCAGTCTGCCACCTTCCTGGAGTTGGCACCCTGCTGGTGACGGCATTCCTGCAACAGCCACTGCAGGAGTTTGCACGTTTATCTGTGTCTTTACACCGACACACTTTAGGTGCCCGTTATTGATCTAAATGTTCCACGTACGTTTAGAGAGTTTAGATCTGAACCTGCACCTCAAAAACTTTCGTCTAGTTCCCGACTGCTGAACACGTCACGGTCAGCTAGATGCAAGCGATTGCTGGGGGTTAATCATTAGCTTTACCTTGCCCACATTTTCAGACACATGCTGTTCTGCTTTTTTGCAAACTTTCTTCCGAGTCAGTGTGACGTTGGGAATTGTATTCCTGTCTTTTTTCAGAGGAATTGGCAACTCTATGGCTGTATTCGTTAACCAGGATTCACTCAGTTAATCTGGCCCCAAATGTCGTTTAATGCCAGCCTGATCACGGGAGATTTCTCAAGCAAAGTTTATTATTATACTGCTAGTTATTTATTGGCTGTTGTGTCATATCGATAAGTGTTGCCATGACTACGGTTGAATTATAAGACCTCAAATCAGAATCACGATATATTTAGCATTTTTCCTTGATTACAATTCATGGAGTTATTTTTGTTTTTTTGTGTTTGTTTTTTGTCCCTCAATGATAAGGTTTATACTGTTCAGCTATTATAGATGGGATGTGTTTTATAATAAATGAGAGCATATCTTATCTTTTTGGTTTTAAAATAATTGAAAGAAATATACACAGATGTAGTGGCAGACTAGACGGGGTGGAGTCATGTGACAATACGTCAGTCATGTGGTGGTCATCAGTATGCATCAGTACATGAAAACACTACTACTAATAATAATAATGATAATAATCAAAATCAACATCATGCACAAGATTATGTTTTGATTATTTTCATTTTGATTTTTGATTAATTTGTCCAGTCTTAGCGGTGACCTGCATTTTTAATTAATTATAAATATATGTAAATACAGTTGTAGAGAATAAACTTGATCTGATTTTAATGCCATTTTCCTCAATATTCAATATTCACGATTCTTTATTTGTCACATACGTAGTATACAAGTAGAACATGTAGTGAAATGTACTAGAGCTGAAACGATTATTCGAATAACTCGAATATTTCGATTACAAAAAATGGTCGAGGCAATTTTTCTAGAATCGAAGCTTCGTTTAAGTCATTTAAATGGCTACAGCATGCGCCGCTTGTGTTTCACACAGAAGCTTATTAATGACGCACAATATTTTCAGTGGCGCGATCAAGGCGAGAATAGATCCCTCTGTATGTGAACGTATTTGTGAGATATTCCATGCACAAAAACAGAAGTAAATTCATGAAAACGCATAAATGACATTTTTTGCGATGTAAACACGCGCGCTGTTTGTAAGCACCATTACTCGCTAAAACGCTCCGTTTCCGTCAAAACGTCCCCTTTATTACAGACAAGACGCGTAATTTAGCTGATAAATAACCACATCAACCAGCGTTCCACTCACAATACAGCCATTTATTAAGATTTTCCCATCGATTTTTTTCATAGTTCATTCCGCAACGCGCTGAACCCTTTATTGTGACGCGGCTCCGAGGCGTGCGCAGGGGATTGTGGGAAATGCAGTTATCTTCCAGAAAGGCCAAAAGCAACTCATTTTATTGGCCAAATTGATTCAAAATGACCCTTGAACTTCATGTTTCTTCATTTTCAATTGAATACAACAACATAAAGCGTATTTGACTAACTTCTACTCACACTAGAATAAGCCTAATAACAAATGTATTGTCATTTTCACTTACATTTTTTTATCCGATTACTCGATTAATCGATAAAATAATTGATAGATTACTCGATTACAAAAATAGTCGTTTGTTGCAGCCCTAAAATGTACCCTGAACTATCCTAAAACTGTGCAGATTAAAGTAGAAATTTAGAAATAGGAAAAAAGAAACTGAGTCTAAAAATAGAAATTATGCAATATATTATAAAGATACAGTTATTATTTAAATAGTGTTTGTTAAGAATTTTAATAATAAATATTTTAGCATGTACATATGGGTGTGTAATTATTACACAGTATTTAAGTCAAGTCTCTCCTTAAGCAGAACAGAATAATCTCAGTCATGTGTCAGACATTTTTAAAGCAGCGTTTTCTGTTTAAACAAGACTCAGAGACTGTATCAGATTTGTATCGTATCAGCACATATCCTAATTTACAATATCGGTATCGTATCGCACTTTAAAAAGTGTTACCGTGCCATGTCTAGTAAAAACATCGTCTCGTCCCTCTGTCTGCTCTGAGATGACAAGAAAGTTTATTTTGACTTTGTATGTTCCTAAATAGGAATAGAGATTTATACTGTGAACAGTAACTATACATTTGCATACCATGGTAAAACTATCTATGTAACATGTACAGTATGTACACAAGTCACATGCATACAGAAGTGTTTTATATTTTCTAAGTTTGCTGAAATAACCCGACTGACTTTTTGCCTGTTGCTGGTGATTGTCCTTGTCAGTGTCCTCATAAGACACACTTGCATAAACACACACACACACACACACACACACACACACAGAGTCTTGTATTACTATCTTTGTGAGGTCCTTTCATAGACTCCCATAATGACTAGATGTATTTAATTTTACACCTACACCTAATCCTAATCCTAACCTTAACCTCAGTAACCAAAAGCACATCTTTTACCTCTTTTAGTTTCTCAAATAAAACAAGCACATTTTCAAACAAGTCATTTTTCCTCATGGGGACCTCTCAAAAAAAACAGATAAAAGTGATTTTAGGAGACAAAAAGATCCCCACAATGCCATAAATACCCGACACACACACATACACACACTTAAACCGTCACACACAAACTTCCTCACAGCCGTTGTTTGCAGTGGGGCTGTGTAATTCCCGCAGCCGTTCTCAGGGGCAGGATAGAGCTCGGGCAGACGCAAACTTTTTTTAACGTCCCTGCCAGCGGCCATTAATCCTCCCTTCTAAAACACAAGGGAATAATAGAGCAACTGTACCCAGGAGGAGGAGAGAACCAGGAAGAAGTATGCAGGAACTTAGAGATGTGTCCACTCCTCATCACACACACACACCTGCACCCAAACACTTCCCTTCCAGGCAGTTTGATGAACTACAGGTGAACACTCAAATTGCAGATTTAAATGAGGAATGTACAGCTCCGGTGCTGTGGTAGCATTTCACTGTGGCAAGGTCATAATCCTACTGGATAATCACACACACACACACACACACACACAGTCTTGTCTTTTTAGAATAACAAGATCCTTCCACAGACTCCCACTGTGGCTAGATGTAAATAATACTACAGCTACACCTAACCCTAAGCATAACTAGGGATGCACCGATCCAGCTTTTCAATACCAACAGTTTTGATACCGATGCCGATATTTAGGCCTGTGTACCGATCCAACACCAATGTGTAATTAATAAGTTGGGTATTCCTCTGTGAGGAGAAGGCTGAGATTATTCAGTGATGCTTAAAAATTTTGCCTGATTCCCACAAATGTGATAAAATCTCCTGGAATCTAGAGCGAGGAGCGAACAAGAGCACACAGCGCACGCCAAACAGAGCCAAAGCGAATTCCTTGTATGTGACAACGTTCTTGGCAGTTTCATTCTGATTCTAAAATAGTGTTGCGCAAGTTGTATAAAAACGTACTTGATGCTGAGGATCGGTGTAAATCGTAGCATGAGAATATTTTATTTTATGTAAATATGCTGTAAACCAGGGAAACACTGTGTATACATCACATTTAGTAAACTACATTTGATTCAGTGTGATGTTTTTGTTGATCTGCCACAGTCAAATGGGAAAAGTAACTCTGGAAACAAATTCATACGTGTATGAATCGTATATGAATTAGGGCTGCAACTAACGACTATTTTGAGAGTCGACTAGTCATCGACTATTAAAACGATTGGTCGACTAATCGGATTATAAATTTCATAATTATAAAATGGCTCCGATGTAGCTACCAGCTTTTACATTTAGTATGAGGTTATTTAAATTTTGTGGTAAATAATAAAGACAAGAAAGATAGTTCACTCAAAAGCATATTTTAATAAATAAGTTTCTTCTTTGTCTTATCTAGCCTTACGATGGCTCCTGGTTTTGTGATGGTACTGAGAAAGTGGTAACATACCATTATAACATTTATGAGCGAGTGACAAAGGCCTTGGTTATTTTACCGTTCTGCGTGCTTATTAAACGTGTAAGACCTAACTATTACATTATAATTGTAAGGTCGATAAACTATAACTTGCGTTTAACCGACCCGTCCACGTTCCTCTTCCTCCGACATCTTTGGTTTTTCTGTAGGAACTTTCTTTAGCGAATCACAAAACCAGGAGCCATCGGCCAATAGGATTCGCAGACAGAAACTGCCAAACCCCGCCCCCAAACTGTCCAAACCCGCCCCTTTCAAACCACGCGCGGAGAAATCTCACTCGAGCGAAAAAGGCGCTCGTCGGTAAACTACTTTGTGCGCGAGGACATTTAACACATCGAGAGGAAAAAGACATTAGAGAGGAAAAATACAGTTTGCGCGCAATATTATCACAACCGCGCACTCGATTCTTAATTTTGTGCTCTCGAGTTTCACATTTGCGCTCGCGACTTTGAAATTTACGCCCACAACATTTTTGCGGCAAGCCATTTTGCGCGCTCTAGTTTTGGCGTTGATATGACGTCATCGGGCCATTCTTCTAGCTGTCACTGAATGCTGTTGCGCAAGAGCGAATCTCACCAGAGTGTGGTGTATTGGTGCACTCTATTGGAAAGCGGTAGTATTGCACAGGTAGAAAGGAAGGAAAACGTTTCACTCCGTTTAAAAATACGTCTGGCGACAATTATCGACAATCAAATTCGTCGGCGACTATTTTTATTGTCGATTTTTGTCGACAATGTCGAATAATCGTTGCACCCCTAATATGAATCGTGACTCGCTTATGAATCATGAATCAATTTTTGACGTGAATCGTGAGCCCAAAAATCGGAATCGAATCGGGAGATTTTCTGAATCGTGCACCCCATACTGTGGTCTCGTGGAAAACTGAACTGATATATTGATGTAGATTTGGGGCAGCACGGAGGCGCACTGGTTAGCGCTGCCGCCTCACACCAAGAAGGTCCCAGGTTAGAGTGCCGCGGGTTGTGTCGGGTCGTGCTCTCCCCGTGTTGGTGTGGGTTTCCTCTGAGTGCTCCGATTGCCTCCCACTGTCTAAAAGCATGTGATATAGGTTAGTTGGCGACTCTAAATTGGCCTCGTAAGGTGTGAATGTGAGTGTGATTGTGTGAGTGTGTGTGCCCTGCGCTGTGTTGCCACCTGCCCAGGATTGGTCCCCGCCTTGCGTCTGTAAGTTCCCGGGATAGGCTCCGGTCCCCCCGCGACCCCAGTTGGGATTAAGCGGTTCGGATAATGAATGAATGAGTGTAAACTTGTGTATTGTTATTCACATGTAACACACACCGAACACCCGACACTACACTTGAGATTCTAGTGTCAGGATTTGATGGTACTGAGGTATTGAGATATTGTGGTCACAGCTCTGCAGTATGTCTTTTGAAGCTCTTGAAGCTAGAACTTTGCATGCTGCAGGACCAACTTCCCTAATGGTGCGATGGTAAACGCAAAGAGTTTCCCGTGAAAATGTCCAGGACAAATCTGCTGCGGTTCGTGCATTATTGTTAAGCTCATGTTGTCGGTAATTGTGTTGTGTGTCTTTTGTTTCCTCCGTGTCCAAAACCAGCCGTATCGTTCACGTTGCCGCCACAGCTTTGCGCTGCAGTCTGTGTGTAATTTAGGTCAGTAGTCTAGGCAAATGCTGTGCGGTCTTGTCGAACATTATTTGGCTCGGGCCCAAGGGAGCGCTGGCTAACTCTGCAGACGAGGATAGCGTTTCCTCATGCAAGTGGCAGACTCTGCTGTAGGGCTGGATGATATGATCTCAAATCAATATCACGGTTATATGAATGTTGTACATCATTTACGATTCATGAATGTTTATGTCGTTTGTACTGTAAATATTCTGGCATATTTCTTTTCTAATGAAAGAGTGCATATTTTTGTGATTTTAAATAATTGAATTCACCATTTAAAGGGACAGCATGTGAGCACACATGGAGAAGAGTATGAATAGTTTTTTAAGTTGTTTTTAATTTTTTTATTTAATCAAAATTAGTGGTCGACTGATCTTGGTTTTTCAGGGCCGATATCGGTACCGATTATTGCTAGTTAACGGGGCCGATAACCAATATAACTGTAACTGATATACAAAAGAGTAAAGAAAATCTCACATTTTTGAATTTTACAAACACGCTCTTCTTTTCTTCTCAGAGTTTCACGCTGCGCTATTGTGCTGTGAGTGACAACAAGACTTCAGCGTTGATTGGCTACTGCTCGTGTGGCATATAGCCAATCAGAGACTGTTGTGGGCGGGACATTAAATGAAGCGGCAAGTCGAAAGCAAACGGCACAGAGAGAAGAGATGGCAGTGGAGCCGCAGTAGCGCACCTTGTAATCACTTAACGTCTGTGATTTAAAATTAAACGCCGATACTGATAATAGGCAAACTGTCTAATATCCGTTCCCGATAATTGGCCCGGCCTTAATCAAAATATTCATTATGGGCAAGTTTACATCGATTAGAGGTCGATTGTTCAATGTTGGTCACCTTGCTGAGTAGCTTATGATGGGGATTCCGCAAAGTGAGTTTCTCTAGAAATTGCAAGCAGTAAGTAATAACATTCTAGAAGAAGATTGTGTTTCATTCAGCCACAGATCTTAATGAGAAATGAAATCGTCGTTTTTCACAAAGATTCTGACTAGGCATGTCCCGCTTACCGCCATACCGGTGTACCGCGGGTTAATAAAGCCGTTCAGCCACTAAAGCCGGCACATTTTTAGTGTAATATTACGTGGACAAAAGGCTTTCTCTCCGCAATAAATGTTTACTTTTTCTTCGTAATAAATGTTTATCAGCATGTGTTAAGTATAAACCTGTTAAATGAGCAGAGACACACGCTCGCGTGCTCCCTTTCCCCCCGTTACGTACTGTATGTGTGTATAAACATGAAATAACATTAGAGAGTTATTTCATATTACTCTCAGTAGTAGCAGCAGCAGCGGTGGTTTGTGTTTTTACATTAAAAACTAGAGTAGGGAATATATTATCTACAGCACCATCATTTGGACTCAGTTAGGGTTAAGTGCTAGCGTTAGGGGTAAAGGTCAGAATTAGGGATAGAAATTCTAGGGTTATGAATAAGGCTAAATAAAGGGTAAAATTAGGGCTAAGGGAACTAGGGTTATTGTTAGGGGTTAAGTTTAGGGTCAGGGATCCAGGGTTATGGTCAGGGGTCAAGGCTAGGAGTAGGGGGATCTGTATTTATGGTTAGGGGTTAATTTAGGGGCTGGGGGTCTATGGTTATGGTTAGAGGTCAAGTTTACAACTGGTGGGGGGTCTATGGTTAGGAGTAGCAATACCGATGATATCATAATATATTTGCTTATCATACCGTCAGAATTTTATGCCGGCTCATGACTAATTCTGACATTCAATAATGTCAGGAATTATTCAAGATTTGCTCCTCGACAAGAACAGAATCTACATCTGCTGAAGATCACTCTTATACAAAATTTCCTGCGTGCATGATTGTGCAAAACCTCATTTTATTTGAATTTCTTAAATTCAACAGTTGTATAAAATATACTATTTTAATTTCTTAACCTTTTTGAATAAAATTTAAGACAAAAACTTTGGTGAGAAATATTGGCAAATAAGACTCATTGTCTATGCATACCGAGCTGTCGTTTCTTTGTGTTGTGTTTAGCAGAAACAGGATAGAAAGCTCTGCCCTGCTCCACTATGTTAATGACTTTGCTCTCCGATTTTGAAGTGGGCAGGAGAAGTCCCTCGGGGCCTCTAACCTTAGTTGGTATGACGGCTCCGATGGCTGCCCGTCCCTCTGACTTTCGCAATGTGGCAGATCCTCGCCCCCCACAAACACCACAAGTATGTCTCTAAAAGCTTGCCGTGCCCATGGCAGTGTCCTTAGTGACCAGTCATATTTCAGACATGCATTGTTGGAGCAAGAGCTACGATCTTTGAGGTTTTCATGGCCGGAGGAGGAATCTCGTTTCCAGATACAGGCGTGTGTAATTTGCCTGCGAGACCATTTTTAAGTGGTGATTTCATCATCTGCTCCACCTAAAGCCCGGTGCAGATGCGTCCTGCAAAAAGAGTTCACCCTCAGCACCGTGTCATTATTTTTTAAGCGAAAGGTTTTCCCTCTAGAAGAATGCTGGGGCTTTTCCTTTTACACGTAATTCTTATGCATCTTATGCCTAATTCTTATTTAGTATTAAAATAACATCTCCAAAATGATTCCTTTAAACACTGCGGCGCTAAAACCATCAGGAACACACAGATTGTGAGTGTTGATAAGGAAATTAAACAGTATAATGGTGTGATGTGCTTTTGGGGTTGAAGTGTTGCGTTGCTTAGGGACCGTCACAAAATTACAGAACTGTGTTTAAAGGAATAATTTTTGACATGTTATTTTAATAATAAATAATTTCGCATATATCGGTGTGTAATTGTTACATTGTTTTAGTTAGAAAACAGTATTTAAGTCAAGTATTTCCTTAAGCAGAACAGAATAGTCTCAGTCTTGTATCAGACATTTTTTAAACATTATTTTCTGTTTTCTGTTTTAAATAGACTTAAAAAAGAGACTGTATCAGGTTTGTCTCTTATCGACAGATATCCTGATGTACAATATCGGTATTGTATCGGACATTAAAAAGTGGTAGCGTGCCATGTCTAATTTACAGGCCTAAAATGTGTTAAATGTCCACATTTAAAAAAAAAATTCCATTGATTATTTTATTTTATTTTATAAAACCAGATAGAAAAATTTTACTGTTTGAAACATGAAGTGAAAGTGAGTGATTATTTGTCATTGTGAACTAGAGCTGAAACGATTATTCGACTAACTCGAATAATTCGATTACAAAAATTTGTCGAGGCAAATTTTCTAGGATCGAAGCTTCGTTTAAGTCATTTTGTTCTCTACATCATGTGCCGCTTGTGTTTCACACAGACGCTTATTACTGACGCACAATACTTTCAGTGGCGCGATCAAGGCGAGAATAGATCCCTCTGTATGTGAACGTATTTGTGAGATATTCCGTGCACAAAAACAGAAGTAAATGCGTAAAAACGCATAAATGACATTTTTTGCGATGAAAACGCGCACTGTGTTTATGAACGCGCGAGCGCCCGCGTAAGCACCATTACTCGCTAAAATGCTCCGTTTCCCTCAAAACATCCCCTTTATTACAGACAAAACGCATATTTTAGCTGATAAATAACCACATCAACCAGCGTTCTACTCACAATGCAGCCATTTATTGAGATTTTCCCATCAATTTTTTTTCATAGTTCGTTCCGGAACGCGTTGAAACCTTTATTGTGACGCGGCTCCGAGGTGTGCACGGGGGATTGTGGGAAATGCAGTTCTCTTCCAGAAAGGCCAAAAGCAAATCATTTTATTGGCCAAATTGGTTCAAAATGACCCTTGAACTTCATGTTTCTTCATTTTCAACTGAATACAACAACATAAAGCGTATTTGACTAACTTCTACTCACACTAGAATAAGCCTAATAACAAATGTATTGTCATTTTTTGCTTTTTTTGTTTTTTAAAAATGTATCCGATTACTCAATTAATCGATAAAATAATCGATAGATTATTCGATTACAAAAATAATCATTTGTTGCAGCCCTATTGTGAACACACCACAGCACAACACACAGTGCACCACAACCAAATGTGAAGTCTGCATTTAACCCATCTGTGAAGGAGCAGTGGGCAGCTAATAAGCGCCCGGGGAGCAGTGCTTGGGGACGGTACCTTGCTCATGACTGCCTCAGTGGTAACTTTAGCGGCCCTGGATTCGAACCTGCGACCTTCTGATCACGGGGAGAACGCCCTACCGTTACGCCACCATTGTAAATTGTAAAATGAGAAGCGAATTGGACCAAAAAAGACTTGCCTGTGAAGGAATTGTGACTAGTTGTGAAAAAAAGCATGCAAACATTTCAATAAATAAATACATAAATAATAATAAATCATGTGAGTTCCCCCCACTTCTGTTTATGGATTCGTTTCCTGCAACTCTTTATCTGTAGCTGTTCGACAAGCCTGTTTGATCACATCTTTGTAGTGTTCACGCAGCGGCCTTGATTGTTGATCAAATGCGAACATGATGGTTTGTTGGAGACAAAGACATTTCTTTACGTAACACGTGGCGTGAGAGATTCCTGCACTTTCTGTCCCGGACGAGTCTTAATAAAGCAGCTCACACCGCAGGAACAGTTTGACTGAAACATTTTAGTGGTTTTGAAATCGTGACATTTTCAAACCACAGCACACCTTGAAACCAGATACCGGTCCGCGACTAGAATGGACGTCTAGTTCTTTCTGCGCTCCTCTGCGCGTTTTTTGA
>JAVGVS010000072.1:1327377-1504877 GCA_032718565.1 Distichodus sexfasciatus
TCGGAAACCTCTGTTGCGATAAGCGACTGGTTTTGCCGTGGAGGGTCACATATTAAGGTGATTGTACATGTGAACTCAGATACAGAGAACAACAGTTTGCATATAAACGTCTGCCTCACAAAAGCCAGTTAATGACTTGTAAGCAAGAGGCTGCTATTTTTGGCCAACTCCGTTCCCACTTATCTAGAATTCTGTGGTTTCATTTCTCCGTTGGAGGCATGAAGCTGTTATTGCTTTTTGGTAATGATCATAATTCAATCACTAGAGCATCGCTAGAGCGTGTCATCAGCTACTGTGCTGCAAAAATGCATCTGTGCTTTGTTCTCTGGGTGAGGCTGTCAGAGCTGTGTTCAGCGTGAATCCGCTCTGTGAAGGTTTGCCTCGAACAGCGATGGATTGTTCTATTTTTTTTTTTTGGTTCAGGGCTGTGGTTTCCCGTTTGTAGCGTTAGACCAACTTCCCTGCAAAAATGAGCAGAAGCTTATCTGTTTCACTGTAGGATGTTTAGCATCATATTCCACTTCCAAAACAGCCAGTGTGAGTTTGAATGTAGTAGCACGGAGGAAAAAACGTGCTGTAAATTTTAGGCCTGAAGCGATTATTCAAAAAACTCGAATAATTCAATTACAAAAAATAGTCAAGGCAATTTTTCTAGAATCAAAGTTTCGTTTAATTTACTTCACTGGTTAGAACACGAGCCACTTGTGCTTCACACGGACGCTTATTAGTGATGCACGAGGTTTTCAGTAGCACAATCAAGGCAACGCCCGAGTTATTCAGTTAAGGGGCAGTTGGTGGCGTAACGGTAGGGTGTTCGCCCGTGATCAGAAGGTCACAGGTTCGAATCCAGGGCCGGCAAAGTTACCACTGAGGTACTTGTGAGCAAGGTACCGTCCCCAAGTCCCCACTGCTCCCCGGGCGCTTGTTAGCTGCCCACTGCTCCTTCATGGATGGGTCAAATGCAGAGATCACATTTGGTTGTGATTACTGAAAGTGAGTGGTTATTTGTCATTGTGAACGCACCACAGCACAGCACACAGTGCACCACAACCAAATGTGAGCTCCTCAGTGGTAACTTTACCGGCTCTGGATTCGAACCTGCGACCCTTCTGATCACGAGGTGAAAACCCTAACCGTTCGTTGTGGTGCACTGTGTGCTGTGCTGTGGTGTGTTCATAATGACAAATAATCACTCACTTTAAATTCCGTGCACGAAAACAGAAGTAAATGCGTTAAAACACATAAATGACATTTTTCGCGATGTTAACACATGCACTGTGTTTGTGAGCGCGCGTCACTCTATTACAACGCCATTACTTGCTAAAACGCTCTTCAGTTCAGTCAAATCTTCCACTTTATAACAGACGAAACCCACATTTTGGCTGATGAACAACAAAAACAACCGGATTGGGGAACACACTGCAAAAAATCAGTGTCAGAAAATAAGAAAAAGAAAAGGCTAATAAGAAAAAAGTTTCCAGAATCAAGCAAAATTATCTGCCAATATAGTGAGAAAATTTATCTTGTAAAGATCTCCTAAAACAAGAAAAAAAATCTTTCAATTTTTCCATGTTTTTAGCTTTAATATTCTTAAAATAAGCAAAGTTGTCATGGATTTCTTAACTGGTAGTGGAGAGCATGAGAACCTGTCCCTTCTCTTAATTAAATGTCATTTTAAGAAGTTCTTATAATCAGTACATTTTTCTTAATATGATAATTGTAGCCAGCGTTTCTTAAAATTAGATTATTTATCTTACACATACAAGTCTAATCAAGTCAGTTATTCTTAAAATAAAAAAAAAACAAGATCTATTTTTTCTTTTTAAGCTTTTCTGGCTTGTTAAGGTTTCATTTTTTGCAGTGCAGCTAATGTGCGCAATTTAGGCGGAGATGAGCGTATAAAGACGAGATTTTGTTCGCGAACGGAATTTTGACACAAAATAACGCCATACATTTTAAGACAGAAGGCGCAGACTTGGGACATGCCTGGCACAAGCGCTACCTTTCCGGTGTACAATAAATGCGTCATAAAATATCGTCTGAAAATATCGGGCAAACGTAAGCGTCAGACCTACGGCGATGACTTTGAAAAAGCAATTATCGGATGATTCCGATACGATTCCGATATTATCGTTCATCTCTTGCACCTCGTCGTACCAAACCGAGACGTCCAAACTGCAGTGAAGGAACAACAACTACTGTATAATCTTAGCTCTGCTTGCTTTATCGTTGCCTGCATTGGTTTAACGGTTTAGGGCTGTTTGCTTTAGGAAGAGGAGGCTCACCTTGAGCAAACACCCTCTGCTTTTTTTTTTTCCCACCTTCCGCAGTTACGTAATGCCGTAATGTTTTTATGTGACGGCTCCTGACAGGGTCCCGGCACAAGCGGGTGGGGTGGGGCGTTCTGGGTTGTGGCGGGCGTACGGTCATTATTTACTCAGCGCACGTCTTTCCCGGGTGTCGAGTCGGAGCAGCTGTGCCGTCTCAGCATTCCGTGGGAAGAAAGCATCAGGACCACACTGCTTACTCACTGCACAGTTGACTTTACATCATCGCTGAAGAGCCATTTTACTAAGTTTTAATGGCACGGCGTAGCTCTCGCTCTCGCTCTCACTCTCACTCTCTGGGGGAGGCTGGCCACGCCCGGCCGCGATTGACAGGCGGAGCGGCGAATGACCGGGTCACTCGAGGAGAGGCGGGAAGACGGCCAGGGGGCAGGAGGTTTTCGGGCGAAAGCGCTCCTGGCAAAACTGAAGGCTGACAACATATTTTATTCTGACAGCGCCAGCCTCGGAGTGACGAGATTAGGCCCCTGTGACATTACAGTACGCTACAGTCAGCACTGTTCTACCTCTCTCACTGTCGGCCTGTTTGTCCAGCTGTCTCTCTGTCTGTCTGTGTGTCAGTTTGTCTGTCTACATATGCATAAAATCCTGCTTTGTTGACCGCTTGCAGCGTTGCAAATGGGATGAACTGATACAGTGCTGATTTTAAAAATATACTGGTTGCTAATAGTGCTGTGCGATATGACCAAAATCTCATATCCCGATTACGATATATATACCGCATTATGGTACACTTTCTGTAAATTCAGTGGAACTTTCGAAGCAAAATCTGGTGTCTGTGTGTGTTCAACTCTACCTACACGTCTTGCAGAGTGTCTTCGCCGTTGCTAAATTACTAACATCATATTGTAAAACTGACGTTGCATCAAACGCTTCTCGACGATCAAACATTTCTGCAAACGTGTGTAACAGTATAAACCATATCGCTATGAGGACGAGGAGAACAGCACTCGAAATCTCCGCCCCACGCGTGTCTGTCCGATGGTTGAACGACTTTAGCACACGTGGCTTTGTTTACAAATTCTGCTCCACTTGCGCTAGTATGGAACGCCAAAGGAGTCACAATTCAGATGTATTTTTACGCAGTTGGCCGTAAAACGTAAAATTTTTACGCCATTTTATTTGTTTAAACCCCGTTTTTTTGTGTCGCTTTAACACACCAGTGCTTTTTACGCCGTTGTGGTGCTCCAGTGACTTGTGGTCAAACACCACTTTTTACACCAGAAAAAGGCCTCACTTCTTTACGGCGCTCTAGTAAGGTGCCTTCAAGGCAAATTGTGGCCGATCTGAGCGTCTGTGGAGCGGTCGGTTTTGAACGCACACAGACACCAGATTTTGCTTGTGAAAGTTTCACTGCGCACTCAGAATTAAGACATTGGGGTACATTATGGGAAATGACTTTGGATAACTACACAGCACACATAGACGAAATCTCCGCCCCACGCGTGTCTGTCGAATGGGCGAACAACTTTAGCACACGTGGTTTTGTTTACAAATTCTGCTCCACTCGCAACGCCTACCATGTGAAAGCCAACCACACCGAAGAAAATAATATAAACATTTTATTTGGTCCGGGCCAAAGCACTAACGGACTTTCCTGGTGTGAGTACACTCTTAGACAGCGTTGGGAGGAAATGCCTTTGAGCTGACAACACGTTCATGAGTAGAGACGTTGACCCGAGTCTGTACCCAGCTGTGGGTGAAAACACCAGATTTGTCTGACCCGGATGTTACTCATCCATCATGCTCTCAACCTTCAGTCTGTTAGCGCTGATGCAGCATGAGGGTCGACCTGAAGGAGACCTCCTCCTCCTCCTCCTCCTCCTCCTCCTCTTCTTCGCTGTAGAAACAACACTTACAAATAGAATCAAATAGACATGTTTATGTGAACAGAGCTGAAGAACAGGATGCGTCATCAGACTGTGTCTCTCTCTGGTAGCTGACACTTCCTTTTGGACTTCTGATATCGAGTAGGTCTGGCTTCTGTTGCCCGTACACAACAAACTGTAGTGCATTTTGAAGAACATGAATGAAAACAAAAAGAAACACCCCCCCAAAAAAAAATAAATAAATAAATAAAAGGCCAGCCCTAATTGTGAAGTCTTCGGGTTAGGGTTGCAGTTCTAGGGGTGCAGAAAAAAATCAAATCGAGTCAAATCACGATTCTTTCTGTTGATTCAGAATCAGTTCATACATTTAAAAAAAAAACAACCTCGATTCATTTTTCTTCAACTAACGTAATGCCACTAGTCTACTTTTTCCTCAGACATGAGTTCAACTCTCCAATCTTAGGGGCAGCTGGTGGCGTAACGGTGGGGCGTTCGCCCCGTGATCAGAAGGTCGCAGATTCGAATCCAGGCCCGGTAAAGTTACCACTGAGGTCCTCATGAGCATGGTACCGCTCCCAAGCACTGCTCCCTTGTGGGCTCTTGTTAGCTGCCCATTGCTCCTTCATGGATGGGTTAAGCGCAGAGGTCACATTTGGTTGTGGTGCACTGTGTGCTGTGCTGTGGTGTGTTCACAATGACAAATGAAAAACACAGCAACTTTTATTGCAGTCAGGCATTTTAGGCCTCAACAATCTCAAAAAAAAAAGCCTGGACGGACTGAACGGCACTCTGCAAACAAACTCGTCCATGTACTGAACTGTGAATCGATTTTGAATCGCACAGGAATCGCAGTCTAATCGAATGGTGAGATTGGCTCAAATCCTTGCATTTACCCATTTTTAGGCTTCCAGTGCATCAACTTGTAGGACAAAAGGTTCACTTGCTGCTTAATATCTTCCACCAGGTGCCTTTGTAGGATTTTTATCAATGCTATTAGAGCTGAAATGATTATTCGAATAACTCGAATAATTTGATTACAAAAAATGGTCGAGGCAGTTTTTCTAGAATCGAAGCTTCGTTTAAGTCATTTAAATGGCTACATCATGCGCCGCTTGTGTTTCACACAGACGCTTATTAAAGATGCACAATATTTTCAGTGGCGCGATCAAGGCGAGAATAGATCCCTCTGTATGTGAACGTGTTTGTGAGATATTCCGTACACAAAAACAGAAGTAATGCATAAAAACACATAAATGGCATTTTTTGCGATGTAAACACGCACGCTGTTTGTAAGCGCCATTACTCGCTAAAACGCTCCGTTTCCGTCAAAACGTCCCCTTTATTACAGACAAAACGCGTAATTTAGCTGATAAATAACCACATCAACCAGCGTTCTACTCACAATACAGACATTTATTAAGATTTTCCCTCGATTTTTTTTTTTCATAATTCGTTCTGGAACACGCCGAAGCCTTTATTGTAACGCGGCTCTGAGGCGTGCGCAGGGGATTGTGGGAAATGCAGTTCTCTTCCAGAAAGGCCAAAAGCAACTCATTTTATTGGCCAAATTGGTTCAAAATGAACCTTGAACTTCACGTTTCTTCTTTTACAATCGAATACAACAACATAAAGCGTATTTGACTAACTTCTACTCACACTAGAATAAGCCTAATAACAAATGTATTGTCATTTTTAATTACATTTTTTATCCGATTACTCGATTAATCGATAAAATAATCGATAGATTACTCGATTACAAAAATAGTCATTTGTTGCAGCCCTAAATGCTATTCACGTTACCTGTCAGTGATCATACTGTTATGGTGCACACTTCGCACTGCTGTTGGGCCAAACAAAGTCAAAGTCAAAGTCAACTTTATTGTCATCTCTGCTATATACTGTACAGATACATAGAGAGACGAGACGACGTGGCTCCAGGTTATTTCCAGTGCAAACAAACAAAGAACAGTAGAACAGAGAATAAATAGGCAGTGGCACGACTAGGCACATGGAATAAACAATAAATAAGTAAAAATACTAAAATATACATTAAACAATATACATTTTAAACCAGACAATATACAATATACATTTTAGACTAGACCGGGATTTTTTTATTTTATTTTTTTTTTAAATATATATATATAATTAGAGGCTAGAGACAGACATAGAGGTAAACATGTTTGTCAAGTCAGGATGCAGTATTCTTAACAGTTGAAATTGACATTTACACTGAGTGTGCAAGAGGTAGAGTTATAATAGACAGATACTATATCCCGACTAAACGGTGCCGGATAAAGATTAGTGAGGAACTCTGCTTGGTTCTTACAGACCAGACTGCAGCGCTGCGTTCACAGTAACCGGACTGAGCTCTTATCACTCGCTGTTATTGTCACTGTTGTTCCCATTCTGCTCCCTCGTGCCTGCTTCTTGCTGACTTCACACGCTTAAAGGAAGAGGAGTAGAGCAGCAAGGTGTTCATCCATAACCATCTATCTCCCGCCATGTGTGTGTGTGTGTGTGTGTACGAGATTCAACAGAATCTTTACGCCTGAGAGCTGTAAAGATGATTAATTGCACCCTTGTGGCCCTTATTTCAGTATTTATTCTGGATACGTTTACTTTTGCGCTAGAGGTGTAACGAGACATTGACCTACATCGATCGACCGATTCATTGATCAGCAAGCATCAATCCAGAATAAAATCATCGAGCAGACGCCATGCGTATTTTAATTTTGAACAGGAGGATGTTTTTATTACAGTTTTCATATTAATGTTTGTCTGAGCTCAGGAATAAAAATGTCAGGTCATATTTTTGTGATGTGATTTGAAAGGAAGTGATTGGGTTAAATCAGTATGATATTATATCATATCAATCGTTGAATTGGAATCGTATTCACCAGTGAATCAATACAGTATTTACAGATGCACGATATGGGAATTATTGACCGAATGACCATATTTGTAATTTAGACAAATTAGCTACCGCTATATTAGAATTATAGAGCAATATTAGTTTGCTTCATTTTTAGTTTTTAACGCTAGTCTTCAAACACAAAAAATGTAAAGATTTCCCTGAAACACAGCCCATTTTGATTAATATTTAAAGATAAATATTATTTATTCATTCATTATCCGAACCGCATATAATCTTGGGACGTGTGATTGTAATGTGGTTGTTGAATGTGCTGAAATGAGTAAGAGCTGAGTTGAGCTCTGCACCCCTAATTGCTAGGTGGTAGTGTAACGTTTGGGGTGTTTACCTCATGATCGGAAGGTCGCCGGTTCAAATCCCGGACTGGTAAAGGTGCCAGTAAGGTAGCGTCCCCAAGCAGCGCTCCCCAGCCGCTGCCCGTGTCACCTGCCCACTGCTCCTTCACCGATGGGTCAAATGTTCACATCTCACATTTGGTTGTGGTGCACTGTGTGCTGTGCTGTGCTGTGTTCACAATGACAAATAATTACTCACTTTCACTTAATAATATTGTGATGAAACCTGTGACTTAAACCGCTTCTTTACACAGCGCAGGTGAAACCCGTAAATCCTTTTTACAACACACTGACTCTCCTAACGCACCCACGCTAAGTGCAGTCTAATTGTTTGATCAGATCAACTGAACAAGCGGCACCGGCTCGGGCAGCAATTCATCAACATGATTGAACAAATCGCTCTCTATCCTCAGCATTTTCTTACACCGCTTCCAAAAACTGCGACAACTTATCGATTAAATTGATTATTAAGGTAGTTGGCAACTAGTTTAATAATGGATTAGTTGGGTCTACGTTATTACACACATACGTACAGTGGCTACTCCCTAATGTGTGGTCAGTAAGCTAACCAAAGCCGCAGTGGCAGTAAAGCAGCATTAAGCTGGACGCCGACCGCCATAAAAGAAGAATAAGAAGGAGACGAGAACCAGAGCCGTGTCTCGCCGTCACTAAAACTGAAGTAACTGTGTAGAAACACATGAATGAGATTTTTCACGATGTAAACACACGTGCTGTTTGTTAGAACACGACTGTCTCAGGGAAGTCATTCACTAAAGCGTCCAGTTCAGTCAAATCTTCACATTTATTACAGACAAAACTCATTTATAGCTGATCAATAACAACAACCAGCGTTCTACTCACAATACAGATATTTACTTGATATTTTCAGTTATTATTCCGACGCGTGTCCACCGCGTTATTGTGACACGACTCTCATGTGGAACGCCGTCTTGAACAAAAATGTAGTTCTCTCCCAGAAATGAGTCAAAAATTACTAAAAATGACCAAAACTTCAATATTTCTTAATTTTCAGTGAATCAGAAAATATTTATTTTTCATTTATATAATATAATATAATGTTAGAGAGTAAAACATAAATATCGAAAAATAGGAACAGACAGTTTGGTTTATTAAAAATAGCTGGAAATGATTTTCTCCCCTTTTTATTCGATTAATGTTTGATTAATAATCGATTAATCGAAAAAATAATTGTCAGACTAATCGATTAACAAAATAACCGTTAGTTAGCTGCCCTAGAAACGTTGAATATTTGTCAGCTCCCTGGAAGGTAAACGACACCTCTATAAAAAACCCCAAAGTACAACACAAACAGTCCTGCTCTCCACTTCCTCCTGCACTCTCCAAACTCAATACACACTGCATATTGATTTTCCAACACAGCCAGAGAGAGAGAGAGTTGGAAAAGGGGAATGAGAGCGGGATGGAGAGAGAGAGAGAGAGAGAGAGAGAGAGAGGGAAAGGAAAAGGCCCTCACCAGTGCTGCAGCACCGCGGGGGTGAAAGCGCTTGTGAAACTATGGGAGAGGAGAGAGAGAGAGAGAATCGCGCCTCTCCTAGTTTCACTGCATGGGGCCTCTGAGATTATTGAATATGAGCCAGAGTTAGAGGCCCTAGGATATCAAATATTGTGGACTGGGATCAGCAGAACTCTCAATCTCATTCTCTTCCCTCCTTCCCTCCTTCCCCCTGCTTCTGCTGCTGCTGCTGCTGTTTTCTAAAATAAAAGTTGCTGTAAAAGTGATACAGGTGGCGAGATGGATCTGCCTGCAAAGAGACTAATCATTAACTGTCGAGAGTGCAACATGAACAAGGTGTGTGTGTGTGTGTGTACCATGGTTTTATGCGTTGTGAGGGACGTTTTGTCCCCGAAAATCACTTTTGTTCGTTTTTTATGGCTTTGTGGGGACATTTGAGAGGTCCCCATGAGGCAAAATTTTGTTTTGTTTGAGAACCTAAGACGTAAAAGATGTGCATTTGGTTACCAAGGTTAAGGTTAGGGAATTATATACATCTAGTCATTATGGGAGTCTGTGGAATGTCCCCACAAAAATAGTTGTACAAGTTAATGTTGGGGCCCTATGATTTGCGCGATGCGGAAAATCTGGATGGAATCACAGAATTCAACAAATAAAATGGAATCCGCTGTAAAATGCGGAATGTCGTATAATTTGCTGATATCGGTGTGTGGGCAAAGCAAAGCAATGGTTTCTAATCAGGTTTGACCGCTGCAGCCCCCTGTACGTGTTACCTGTTGAGGCGGGACTCAGCTTTCCACACACACAAACGCACACACACAGAGGGGAAAACGTCAACAGTCAGCTATGAAACACCGAAGTCCTCAAAAAAAAGACGGAATTGGAGTGTCAGTGCTAAGTTTGGAGCAGAACGATACCCAAATGATTTTTATGAATCGGGAGAACAACTCTTTTGTACGTTTTGCCAGCACACGATAGACTGCAGCCACAAGAACACGTGACGACCACTTACAGTCAAAAACTCACATCAGAAACGTGTCGTTTTGCACCAAAAAAAAAGAATGTTTTTTGTTGTTTACAGGTAAATGTTTTACCAAAGCAGAAAATGTTCTGCTGAACCCCAACACTTTGTTGAAGTTGAGTAACAGTCATTTAACGTGATTTTTTTTTTTTATATTGCATTGTTCTTTTTTTCCCATCCACTAATAATTAGACACTTTTTAGGTGAATAAATATGATTATAACATAAAACACGGAATTCAGAAGAATAAAAATGGAAAAAACGGCATTCAGGAAAAAATAAAACGGAATTTAGGAAAAAACTAAATGGATTTCATAGGGCCCTAGTTTGTGTGTATCAGTGTTGAGGAAGCTGCTTTCAGACGGTAGCTTTTCAAGCAGCTTAATGATTAAAAGTAACTAAGCTACGGCCGAGCTCTTGTCTTATTAGCTAGTTGGTTATACTGCAAGCTACAGTGTAAAAATTGGTTGCGTAACCGTTAGGGCAGCGGTCACCGACCCGTTAAACGCGATCGACCGGTAGATCTTTGAGACGTTCATGTTAGATCCTGAATATAACAGGAAAAAAAATATCCAGTCTCATCTGATCAACCTTCAAGTTTTGCAAGCGCCTTCCTCTCTACTGGAGCAGTTGGCGCATGTTCGTAGTCGCGTGAAAGCGACCAATGAGAGGAGAGAAAAATGCTTTTAATTGACCAATGGGACATGTTCTTGCTGCAGATATTAGCGATAGGAATTCCGGCTCGGTTCTTATGGCTCGGCTCATTAAAAAGAATCAGCTCTTTCGGCTCCCAAGTGGCTCCTCAAATTTTTTTGGTTGCTTAAACTAATTTATTTCCAAAACAGTTGGTGGCGTAGCGGTAGGGTGTTCGCCCCCCGTGATCAGAAGGTCACAGGTTCGAATCCAGGGCTGGTAAATTACCACTGAGGTACTCATGAGCAAGGTACCGTCCCCAAGCACTGCTTGTTAGCTGCCCACTGGTTGTGGTGCACTGTGTGCTGTGCTGTGGTGTGTTCACAATGACAAATAATCACTCACTTAAAACACAATGTGAAATTATGTGTATGAATGTACAAAATATACTTTATATCAAACGTTTATTATTTATATGGCTTATTGTACTCAACATGGAACAGAGTGCTGCAAAAATACGTTTTAAAGTACAAAAACAAATACCCATTTCAGTTTGACAAAAAAGATCTTTGTTCTGTTTTTGCTCTTTTGCTACAAGATTGCCATAATATTTGCACAATTTTTGCACTGCCTCTACTATTTGCACAACCGTTAAACATGTATATATCACCGGTCACTTTTTAACTAACTACATCTGCACACATTATTGGAAAGTATTGCACAGAATGGTTCTCCAGTGCTGCTGTAATATCTGTACAAACTCAAATTTCAGTCAGACTTTTTAAGAAAACACTTCTATTAATAGACTGGATATTGAAATCTTTCATATTGAAAGCTGTCAGTCAATTTCCACTTCTAGCTTAAAATGTATATTTTGTGTCCTATTTATTTATATATTGTTTATTCCGTGTGGCCTCTCTGTTCTTTGTTCTCTATTTCTTGTTGCACTGTGTAAACTGGAGCCACGTCGTCTCGTCGCTCTGTATATCTGTACAATATATAGAAGAGATGACAATAAAGTTGACTTTGACTTTGACTTTTGACTCAGGGCTTCAACAGCTAGAGCTCGTCTTTCACCAGTGCCGAGGTCAGGGCTCGAAAAGGTTGGTGACCACCGGGTTAGGGAGTTCGCACCATGATCAGAAGTTTGCCGATTTGAATCCCGGGCCAGTAAAAGTACCGGGTGCTGCCCGTGTCAGCTGCCCACTGCTACTTCATAGATAAATACTCACTCACTTTAAAAAATGTTAAGACGCCGTAATGCAATGTGGTACCCAAGGAGCACTTCTTACTGACTTACTGACGTAGCCTAGGGGTGTTCAAATTAATCACATAATCCATGCATCGCGATGAAGACGTTGACGATTCTGCATCGATGAGGTGACAGACTATAAGTCAAAGTCAGGTCAAACTAAACTTTATTGTCATCTTTGCTATATACTGTACAGATATACGCAGAGACGAGACGACGTGGCTCCAGTTTTCACTGTGCAACAAGAAACAGGGAACAAAGAACAAATAGGAGATTATAGAATAAACAATATATAAATAGAATACAAAATATACACTTTAAGCCAAAAATGGAATATTAAATATAAACTTTAAACTAGAAGTAGAAGTAGAAAGAGAGACAAATATAACCGTTTATATCTGGGTTTTGGATAGGGATGCACCGATCGATCTGCCAGCGATCGGAATCGGCCGATTTTTGGCCTGATCGGTGATGGCCGATCGCTCACACGTATTGCCGATTTCAAACCGATCTTGCGCATGCGCATTACTTGCAGCACGGCCACGCGTGCATTCAGCCAGCGTTCACATGTACGCTCAACGGAGGCGTTTTTCACTCACTTTGAATGGGGTGACATCGTGCGGCGACGAAATGAATTTTGGGCGCGTGGGTATGGCGTCACATCAGTGCCAAAACTAGAGCGCGCCAAATGGCTTGCCGCAAAAATTTCGCGGGCGTAAATTTCAAAGCCGCGCACGCAAATGTGAAACTCGAGAGCGGTTGTGATAATATTGTGCGCGAACTGTATTTTTCCTCTCGCGAATTGTTTTTTTTTTTCCTCTCGATGTGTTAAATGTCCTCGCGTGCGAAGTAGATTACTGACGAGCGGCTTTTTTGCTCGAGTGAGATTTCTGCGCGCACGGTTTGAAAGGGGGCAGGTTTTGGCAGTTTGGGGGCAGGGTTTTGGCAGCTTCTGCCTGCGAATCCTATTGGCCGATGGCTCCTGGTCTTGTGATTGACTGCACGCTACAGACAGTTTTTACAGAAAAACCAAAGATGATGTAGAAAGAGGAACGGCGACAGGTAGATTAAACACAAGTTATAGTTTATCAACCTTATAATTATAATTTTAATAGTTAGGTCTTACACGTTTAATAAGCACGCAATCAATGGCTCCCCTTACCCACTTGTCTGTCCCCAATTCAACATAAACACAGATGCACAAGTCAATCACAAGATGATCACTAGATGATCAGCCGTTTTCCACAGTTGAGGATACAGGCTTCAGAAATCTGATAAATCACTTCTGCCCAAAATACACGATGTCAAGTAGGCGTTACTTTTCGGACGTCGAGTTACCAGAGTTGTGACATTTTACATTTTTACGAGTTACATTTTATTTATTTAAATTTGTAAAGAAAATTTGTTATGAAAATAAAGCATTATATTAAAGAAAATTAGATTTTTGTTTGTATTTGCTGTAGAGCTGCCACTATTATATGTCACTATTATAAAAGTAACTAGTAAACAGGGAAAGTAACTAAAAAAGTTGGAACCCATTTTTTTTGTGTCGATGTCGTCGACTACTCGAAGCAGCTCTAATTTTCTGTTATCTGGGAAAAAAATCGGTATCGGAAAAATTGGTATCGGCCGATCACACTTACAAAAAAATCGGTAATCGGAATCGGCCAAGAAAATTGCAATCGGTGCATCCCTAGTTTTGGACCCTAGTGGTCCGCGGCAGCATTGCCGGTGGCGCTTGAAATGCAATCCTGTTTCACTACTGAAATCACTTTTTCAAAATGATTTAATTTGATGTATTTTTAAAAACATTTCCAGATGATATCTAAAAAGTAATAGAAAACAAATACTCCTCCCAACCCACTCTGCTTAGTCTGAGAGGTGGTCCCTGAGACAGAACCAGTTGAAAACCCCTGGATTATATCATAATGACATTGCTTGGTGATTTTCTGACTACGGCATAAAAATTCTAGTTAAAAAGAACATCTCGCTAGTCACTATGGCTGCCCCGATCTATGATCCACGCCCAAATCTGCAAACAATGTGAAGTAATGTGGAAAAATCGATGGGACGCGTTGTGATGCATCAAGATGTCGTATTGAATCGTGAGACCAGTGAAGGTTCACACCTCTGTTTTATCCACAGCTACACGCCGGTGTCTAGAGGTGAGATGTGGAACTCTCCAGTGCAGTTTGAGGGTCCTCTGATTTGGGACAGGTCCAGGTCTCTAGTGATGTAGAAACAGCAGAAGGTGATGGAGGTGTGGCTCTCACAGCTGCTGCTTATCTTACCTGCAATTTAGCTGCAAACTTGCATCATCACTTGTGTATTATTGCAAGACTTCAATGTGTGTGTCCTGGCCAACGACACCAGTGTGCCTTATTCACCAACTGTTCTTAAGAAGAAACTGTTTTCTTGCTTTTTGAGAACTAAATTTAATCTCAAAGAACACACACATAGTTTGAGGTCTAGTCTAAAATATGTGCGGTTCATACTGAGCTTTCAGCAGCTGCCAAACTGTTTAGTCCTTACATAACCCTTGATTAATTGTAGGGGTGGGAATCAAACACCGGTTCCGACGGTTCCGCATCGCAGTACATTACATTATACTCTCCGCGACTTGACCTTCAACCGCGAGGAATCATGACGCATAAATGATATTTTTCGCGATGAAACATGCCCTGCGTTTTGTCCAACATTCACTAAAACCTTCCAGTTCAGTTAAATCTTCCCATTTATTACAGACCAAACTTATATTTTAGCTGATAAATAACAACAACCAGCGTTCTACTCACCGTACAGACATTTATTTACTTATTTATTCCCGACACGGGTCTACAGCGCTATTGTGCTGCAGCTCTTATATGGAACGCCCTCATGACAAAAATGTACTTCTCTCCCAGAAATGAGTCAAAAATGAGTTATAGCCCAAAATGCTCAAAAATGGCCAAAACGTCAGTATTTCTTCATTTTCCATTCATCAGAAATTGTTTTTTTTTCATTCTGTAATGTTAGAGAGTAAAAAATAAATATTAAAAAATGCAGTATTTGTTATTAAATAATTTTATTCAGTATCCAGATAGACTCCAAATGGATAAAGTTTCCACCTGCACTAACATTATTTTTATCATAGCTTTAAGCCACAGTATAACATAACAACATGAATGTGAATGTGTGCCTGTTTACAGTCTTGTGCAGATGTCATTTTGGGAAAAATAAAATGGAAAACTGTGTAGAACTACTTTTTCACATTCAAAAATTGGTATTGAATTGATAAGGAAGTGGATTGATGGGCAGAATCGACAATGGCATTGATATTGATCACATCCTATCAGTTCCCACCCCTAGTTAATTGTCTACAGGAATGTTCCTGACTGGAGGTTCAGATCATGCTGTTGAGAATATTGTGCCTAATTAAAACCAGATACACTTTGATGAAGATACCAATATTGAATAGGGGAGTGGGAGAACATGGTGGTGGATACAGATCGTCTCAGTAATTAGGCATTTATACAGTGGGTTTTTGTATTTTGTCTGTGGTTTAGTGGTAAGAAACCTGGGTGCCAAACAATAGGCATATACAGCATTGTGCAAAAGTTTTAGGCAGGTGTGAAAAAATGCTGTAAACAAAGAATGCTTTCAAAAATGGAAGTGTTAATCATTTATTTTCATCAATCAACAAAATGCAGTGAATGAACAAAAGAGAAATCTAAATCAAATCAATATTTGTTGTGACCACCCTTTGCCTTCAAAACAGCATCAATTCTTCTAGGTACACTTGCACACAGTTTTTGAAGGAACTCGGCTGGTAGGTTGTTCCAAACATCTTGGAAAACTAACCACAGATCTATAATCCTATAATCCTACAAAATAATATAATGACTATAATCCTACAAAATAATATAATGACTATAATCCTACAAAATCCCTGACTTTGTGCAAGTGTACCTATAAGAATTGATGCTGGTTTGAAGGCAAAAGGTAGTAACACCAAATATTGATTTGATTTAGATTTTTCTTTTGTTCGCTCACTTTGCATTTTGTAAATTGATAAAAACAAACGATCATTATTTATATTTCTGAAAGCAGTCTTTATTTACAGCATTTTTTCACACCTGCCTAAAACCTTTGCACAGTACTTGTAAATCACAATCATATCAATTATATTGGTTCAGTGGACAACAATTTGACGTCTGTTGATTTCACAAAATCTGATGTCGGTTCGATGCGTTTCAGGAGCCGATATGTTGATGTAACACAAGAAATTCATGTCAAATCACAAACAGCTGCTAAAATGTAATATTTATTTTACGTGCTTAACTCTGCCTGCACTCGTGCTTGACTCTGCCATCCTCATTTATCGGTATCGGATTCAGCAGATATAACCATGAAAATATCTGCATCAGCCAATAATTCCCTTATCGCGCATTCCTAATGAAAACCCCCCAAAGCTGTGTTTTTTGTGTTTTTTTATCAGTATTTCCAACACTAAAATATATGGAAGTATTTGTACACCCCCCCCTAGTGGCCGAGCTGTTGATAAAAAATCACCAAGAAATATTTCTAAGATAGTCATTGAAGTTGCATCTTCTGGTGCTGACTAGAAGTTTCTTATTGTTCCTACGTTCTATCCTGAGTAAAACCCCTGTGCAACCCTCAGTCGTTTCATTTTAGAGGAGTCTCCAGTTCCCCTTCGTGTGGATATTGGATGACTGGTCGGCCTCGGGGGGCAATCGCAGTCGTGGAAGGAATAAAAGGGAGGGGAATAAAGAAAGAAAGAGACATTTGGTGTTCCCCGGCACCTGCATCAGAGACGAGGCCTCCAGGTGCTGCTCCAGTGAACTGTTTTTCTCTTGTTTTGTGAGGGAGAGGCTTGCACTCGGCCAGAAGGATGGGAGGGAGTCGTTTGCGAGGCTGCTGGGGAAGGGAGTGGGCGCTTTAACTTGGGGTCGAATTACTCCTCAAACAGATTTTTATGAACTGATGACAGCTGCCAGCACACGATGCCAATCTCCCCGACACGGGTCATGTGACCATGGTAATTTCCCTCCGACGTGTGGCGTTTAATGTTCATGTATAGAGTTTCACACTTGGCGTGAATCAGACAAGCTTTTTACTCCTCTGGTTGGACTTCAGTTACAGAGTTTGACCTTATTGTTGGCCCCTCTGCCTCGAGCGTCTGTCAGAAGGTCTGATTTCTGCCTTTCAGGAGTTTTTGGTGGCTGTGTGAGGTCTCGCTGGCCCTGTCTCTTTCTACAACGTGTGTGGGCACCTGTAATCTGTGTGTTGTTCGTTTATTTCTTTTTAAAATGAAAAAAACAAAAATCAAAAACTAGGGATAATATCGGAATCAGACGATAATTAATTTTATTAAGTCACAGGCACCGGACTGATGCTTAGATTTGCCCAACATTTTCAGCTGATATTTTATGATGCGTTTATGGTATGTCAGAAAGGGAGCGCTTGTGCCAGGCATTTTTTACAGCGCGTGCCTTCTGTCTTAAAACATATGCTGTTATTTTGTGCCAAAATTCTTAGCACACAGTGGAACGTTCGCGAGTACAATCTCTTGTCTAAAATGTTTAACTAACTAAATTGTGCGTTTGCTTCACTTAGCGCAGTGTGAGTTCGCACATGGGCTGCGTCCCAAGCCGGGTACTGCCGCACTTAATAGTATGGTGGGTAAGGCGCTCTTATCATACTTTTCTATGTGGTAGTATGCATCTGAGGAAATGGCCGGGGTTGTAGCTTAACGGCTCTCTATGCACTAGGTAGTGCACATGGAGTGTCATACGCGTCCCTATTTGACTTGGTGTGCTACATAGGGTGGGAAGTGACTTTTTCTTCAGATGTTGTGCACTACGCTGGAAATGCTCTGCCCTCGCTCCGCTCTGCCTTCACGCTCGCTTGACTTAGCGCTGTGTTAGAAATATTATAGTTATGAATAGTTATGATGCTATTTCTGTGGCAAAATTCTGAGCGTGCAGTGGAACTCTGGTGAGCCGAATATCGTCTTTACACACTCAATTCTGATTCCGCTCAATTCTGATTTGGGGCAGTTGGTGGCGTAACGGTAGGGCGTTCGACCCGTGATCAGAAGGTTGCAGGTTCGAATCGAATTACATTTATTTGTTGGACTTTATGAAAGATCAGACTTTATATGTTAGCTTTATATAAAAAACATTGAATGGGAAGGTGTGTCCAAACTTTTGACTGATATTATAAAAGATCAGACTTTATATGTTAGCTTTATATGTCAGATATTATAAAAGATCTGACTTTATATGTTAGCTTTATATGTCAGATATTATAAAAGATCAGACTTTATATGTTAGCTTTATATGTCAGATATTATAAAAGATCAGACTTTATATGTTAGCTTTGTATGTCAGACTTTATGAAAGATCAGACTTTATATGTTAGCTTTATATGTCGGACTTTATAAAAGATCAGACTTTATATGTGGGCTTTATATGTCAGACTTTATGAAAGATCAGACTTTATATGTTAGATTTATATGTCAGACTTTATGAAAGATCAGACTTTATATGTTAGCTTTATATGTCAGATATTATAAAAGATCTGACTTTATGTTAGCTTTACATGTCAGACTTTATAAAAGATCAGACTTTATATGTTAGCTTTACATGTCAGACTTTATGAAAGATCAGACTTTATATGTTAGCTTTATATGTCAGATATTATAAAAGATCCACATTGTTGAAGTTTTGGTTCATGATTTTCTTTTATAAAAACAAGTGAACCAGTGATACACAAAAGTTTTTGGTGCTGCTTCCGTCACGTGTGCCCCCACAACCGCCCCCCAGTCTGAGTCCTATCTGACCCGTTTCCAGATCAGCCACGAGCCAGCGCCTGCTCCTCTGACACACTTCTGTCCACGCGGCAGAGGAAAGTGGGCCAGCAGGGTTCGTAAGTGAGAGGCCGCTGTGCCGCCCCCCTTCCAAATCCCCCCCATCCCGTCTCCCCGAGCCTCACTGGCTTTATTACTGTGATATTAAATGTCACACCGGGCTGGGCGTCTCCCGAAACCGGGCAACGCCAGCTTTAACTCTTGATTAACTCTTTAGATTTTGGTTTATTTGGGAGTGACGAGACGTCAAGTGTTTGCACTTTGTTTGCTGGTTTTAGCAGGACTTGGCAAGCGGTGTATATAGGTGTTGACACTGGCCCGGCTCCCCGCAGACGTCCTGTTTATTTCAGCGTTGCGATATTTTCCTCTTAGCTGACCTCATGTGACTTTGTGCTGAAATGTGTGAAAAGGGCCAGAGCCAGAACAAGTCTCCGTTAAGAGCACCATTAGAGAAAAACATGCAGCAAGGCAGAGCTGGGGGATATGAGTCCAAATTGAAATCACAATATTTTTGTACCAAATGTCGATGTACTTTGATATTTTGTCCAGTTTTATTTCAGTTTATTCCAAGAAGTCACACATTTATAGTTTACTTATAAATGGGTGACTTCAATTTGGACTAAAGTTGGAATAGAAAAATATTGACGGATACATTAAAGTGAATATTTTGTTTATACCTGGTTTGTTTCTCATTTAAAGTAGTTCCATTGTATTCATTTATTTATAATTATTTGGATCTGATTGCAAAAAACAGTCAGCTTTTTTCAGCAAGAAGCACATGTAAGCTTCTGTATTAAACCGGTGACGTTCTTGCTGTGAGGCGACAGTGCTGTTCACCGCACCACCGTGCCGCCCCTGTTTGAAAAACTAAAAGGATTTACTTTTAGGCCATGTCTACACGTACACGGGTATTTCTGAAAACGGAGATTTTCTTAAAAAAAAAAAAAAAAAATCGTGTCCACACCAGCACGTTTTCAAAAATATCGCAACCGCAACCGCAAAAAACGCTGTCAAAAGCATGCCTTGCACTGGAGATGAAAACCTAATGTAGACACGGTGCATAGTGTGACATCATATGAGTGGTGCACAGTGTGACGCGAAACGCTCCGTTTTTCAAAATCTTCGCTTTTCTTGTCCACACCTAAACGCAGAAACGGAGTTCACTTTTCAAAAACCTCCGTTTTCACTGACCCAAAACACAGTTTACGTGTGGACGAACGGCCAAAACGCATAGACAAACCTCCGTTTTCAGAAATACCCGTGTACGTGTGGACATGGCCTGAGTTACTGGGATTCAGGTTAGGTTAGAGTTGACTGTAGCACTATTTAGATCCAGTCGTAAGACTTTGCAAGTTTTGGGGTATTTTTAAGGATCTGATTGTACACCAGAACATTCCAGGATAACCTTAAACCTTGCAAGTTTTTTGGGGGATTCCCTCCTTATAAGGAAAACTAAGGAAAAGTTGGTCTAATTTGAACAACAAAAAGAGGTAAAAGATTTGCTTTTTCTCCCACGGAATAATGGCTGGCTCCCCAAAAAAAAACCTGTAGCGTGTTGAGGTAAACCCAGTTGCGGAGTGAACGCAAAGAGGTTGGTAACCACACGCGCTTTACTCTACAAACGCTGAAAATGACTGAGTTAAGATATCCCACCTGGAATATCCGCGTTGGATGATGCACACACAGTAAGGGAGCTTCAGAACTTGATCCTCTGGAGTACTCACAGATCTGCTGGAATGCAGCTGGATCGTTCATGGGACTCACAATGACTGAGCGGCGTTAGCATGTAGCTTAGCTCCATTTATAACGCCGCCGGCAATCACGTCCGGTTTACCGGCGATCGCTTCCGGGGTTACCTAGGCGGTCACATGGCGTGGGTCAATGACACTTTTTCTATTAGTTTTGCTTTTAGGTTTTGGGTTTAGCTGTAGTATTATTTAGACCATTTAGTCATTATAGCAGTCAAGAGTAGCACCTCACAATGATAACAAGACGTGTGTGTACGAGTGCGTGTGTAGCGTAATCCCGTGCTCTGCCGTCTCTCTGTCTCTCTCTGCACCAGCATGCTGTAATAGTGAGCAGGAGACCAGTGGGAGACGGAACAGGAATAACCAGCGCTGTCACAGGAGACCTGAGCACAGAGCTCAGAGTTGACTTACATTATGAAATGTGGAGCTGAGTCACTCTGGGGTGGTGGGTGGTGTAACGGTAGGGTGTTTGCCCCGTGACCAGAGGGTCGCAGGTTCGAATCCAGGGCCGGTAAAGTTACCACTGAGGTACTCATGAGCAAGGTACCGTCCCCAAGCACTGCTCCCCGGGCGCTTGTTAGCTGCCCACTGCTGCTTCACGGATGGGTTAAATGCAGAGGTCACGTTTGGTTGTGGTGCACTGTGTGCCGTGCTGTGGTGTGTTCACAATGACAAATAATCACTCACTTTTCTCACGTCTTTTTCGGTGATTATGATTGTGTAAAGAGAATTAGTGATGTACCACAGATCCCACAGAAAACCCAATGCCACTACCGAGGGGGTTAGTGCAGAAATAAGGGCAGTTTAAGTGAATTTTAGCGAACCTTTATTGAACTGACCTCTGCATTTGACCCATCCAAGAACAAGCAGTGGGCAGCGCCCGGAAAAAGTACCTTGCTCATGAGTACCTCAGTGGTACCTTTACTGGTCTGGGATTTGAACCAGCAACCTTCCAATCTCAGGGAGAAATCTCTAACCGTTACGCTACCAACTGCTACTGTGCCGATACAGACCGTGGTCAAACCAGACTGACAAACATACTTGCGTCTGGGGGTGAAAGAAGGCTTCCCACAGTGCACCGCTACATGTCAGGGGCGTGCGTATGAATGATGGTGTTTGTGGGGTAAACTGGCTGTGGCGAGGGTGTGTTCTGTACTCAGCAGGATCTCAGAGTGCCTGGCAGGGCGGGGTGTTTTTTTTGGGGCTGGTCTTTTTACGGTTTATTTGCGTACACTTTATCCGCCCCGGTCCTGGCTACTCGCTGCCGGCGCCGCCGCCAGCCCTTGTGTTGTTTTTTGCGAGCCGGGGCCCAGGTGGAGACCTGTTTACGGCGCACGTTGTGATATGGAAAAGCCGCAGCGGCCGGTCTGCCCCTCGCCTGCCACGGCGTCTGTTTTGGGCTGCTATGGACAGAGCTGTGAGGAGGGCCTTTATGTATGGGACGGGGAGCACAGTCAATACAAAATCTCTTCTAGCCGTGATGTGTTTTCCTGCTCTTCACATACACGGGGACATTTGTTGTTACACATTTGTGACCACGTTTCAGCACAGCACACAGTGAACCACGACCAGATGTGACCGTCGTATTTGTGAGCGTACCGCAACAAAGGAGCAGTTCTTGGGGATGGTACCTTGTTCATGAGTACCTCAGTGGTAACTTGATTGGAACCTGCGACCTTCTGATCGCGTGGCCAACATTTAGGCCACCAACTGCCTCAGTCATACTGTTAACCCCAAGTTGCTCCGGGAAGACTCTCCCTCTCAACAGGAAATGAAAGTTGCCCTGGGTTGAGAGCCTCTACTAAATTCAGAGAAGTCTAGGTCTGTTGCTAAGTCTACTTAACGAGTCCCAGACTTGTAAAGGTACCACCGAGGTACTCATGAGCAAGGCAAGGCTGCCCATGTCAGCTGCCCACTCCTTCTTCATGGGTGGGTCAAATGCAGAGGTCACATTTGGTTGTGGTGCACATGGAGGAAAGTTTTCCGTCGCTGTGACGGATTTCCGTCAACTGAGTGCACTAAAGGTTAGTAATGAGATGGAAGAAAAATGGGGGCAGGCAAAGTTCAGGAAAGGCTGTCCTTTTCTTTGATTTAATTACGATTTAATTATTCTTCCTAAAAATAAAAATAAACATCATGGTTTCGGCAGTTCGCTTAAACAGTGACGGCTGCGGAGTAGCCTACATTTCCCGACGCTTGTTTGAGATGCCAAACTTCATAGTAAGGAGAAAATAATTTCCCAGCATTTAGTGCCACATCAGTCTCAAAGGCTTTTAGTGTCCCTAAACAAAGACGAGATCTGCAAAAGGGTGAATGGCACAGGCTTCTTGTCCAATGATAATAATAATAATAGACTAGTAGTAGTATATTTTACATTTTCAAAAAAGATCGGAATAGAATGTATTTATGATTGGAAGTCAGTGGTGTGTCATGAAGTGTCTCATTCGCTAATAGTAGCTAAAAAAGGTCGGAAAACAGTGGAGAAAAGCCATTGCTTAAATAGATGAAGAAGCCAAAACTCCGAAGCTCAAGATTCAGGACAGTGGCTCCGGTGTTGCAAGTGCTGCGAGAGCTTATGTTCTGTTAAAAATAAATAAATAACAGCAGTTTTGGAGTCCGTTTTCTTGCTGTTAACAGAGGGATGGCAATGGGAAGCTGCTCTAAATTTCCCGTATTCTGGGTTGGGATCTTGGGAAAAATCCCTTATTTAGGGCCCTATGAAATCCCTTTAGTTTTTTCCTAAATTCTGTTCTATTTTTTTCCTGAATGCCATTTTTTTCCATTTTTATTCTTCTGAATTCCATGTTTTACGTTATAATCATATTTATTCACCTATAAAGTGTCTAATTATGGAGTGGACGGGAAAAAGAACAACGCAATAGAAAACAGTCTCACATTAAGTGACTGTTACTCAACTTCAACAAAGTGCTGGGGTTCAGCAGAACATTTTCTGCTTTGGTAAAACATTTACCTGTAAACAACAAAAAACATTCATTTTTTTCGTGCAAAATGAAACGTTTCTGATGTGAGTTTTTGACTGTAAGTGGTCGTCACGTGTTCTTGCGGCTGCAGTCTATCATGTGCTGGCAAAACGTACAAAAGAGTTGTTCTCCTGATTCATAAAAATCATTTGGGTATCGTTCTGCTCTAAACTTAGCACTGACACTAGAATTCCGTCTTTTTTTTGAGGACTTCGGTGTTTCATAGCTGACTGTTGACGTTTTCCCCTCTGTGTGTGTGCGTTTGTGTGTGTGGAAAGCTGAGTCCCGCCTCAACAGGTAACACGTACAGGGGGCTGCAGCGGCCAAACTTGATTAGAAACCATTGCTTTGCTTCGCCCACACACCGACATCAGCGAATTATACGACATTCTGCATTTTACAGCGGATTCCATTTTATTTGTTGAATTCCGTGATTCCGTCTGCGTTTTCCGCATCGCGCAAATCATAGGGCCCTACTTATTTTCAGTGTTGAAAACTGACAGGCATGGCCTAAGTGCATACCTAAAGTAGATTGGAGCATCGCTCTGTATATGCAACAGTCAGCAGTATTCAGCCTGCTTTAAAATGAGTTTAGGCTATTGGTAAACGTAGGCTATTTAAATAGTCCTTAAAGACATATTTTACTGATGCATGGCTGAGGTGGTATGGGCCCGCGACACGGAGCATCTGGTTTTAAAAAAAAAATCAGTCAGATGTTGTTTTTTTTTGCTTTAATCCATGGGTGCATTGTGTGCTTGAGGTGTGAACTAGAGATGGCACGATACCACTTTTTTTTTGTCCGATACGATACCGATATTGTAAATTTGGACATCTGCCGATACGATATAAATCCGATATAGTCTCTGAGTCTTTTTTTAAACATACAATAATGCTTTAAAAATGTCTGAGTACATGACTGAGATTATTCTGTCCTGCTTAAGGAAAGGGTTGATTTACATTACTTCACATTGCACGCAGATCGTGCAGCCATAGTTGCTACCGGGATGTTCTTTTTAACTTGAATGTTTATGCCATAGCCAGAAACCTGATGCTCCAGTCGCTTGCAGAGCATTAGTTCGGTAAGTTTGCTGTCTGATTTGTACAAGTCGAGGAGTGTTCTAAAGTTCTGAAGACTGCAAATTTTGTTGTGTCGGATGCTCACTAACACCAGAACGTCTTTGAAAGTTCAACCTTCAGAACATGAAACCAACCTCACAGTCGCTCTCCGCTTCATGCCTTCTGTTGCGTCACGCCGGCTTCCTGCCTCGTGACCGCTTCCTAAACTTCTAGGTCAGGCCTGCGCCGACCGAGAGAAATGTTGAGAGAGTGCACTGCGGTTTCCTCTCGCTTTTGAGTCCCACGCGGCGACAGCGAAATGCGTGGGCTCGCAGATGAGTGGGTAGTTTCTAAAAGTGGAACTTCCTCTTTCTATTTTTATCTCCTTTTGTTGTGGCCCTCCCCCGTGACACGTCACCCCTCGTTATTTTCTCTCGCGCTCGCTCCCTCCTGCTTTTCCCCCTACTGCGCGTGTCGAGTCTTTTGTCAATTGCCATGACAGTTGGAAGTTTCTGTCTGACTGTTTTTCTGCCAGAATTTCTGCACTTCTCATACACACTCCTCTTCAGAACACACACTCTCTCTCTCTTTCTCGCCCATGTTTTGCCTCCGTCTGTCCCTTCATTTTTGCCTCTTTATCTATTTTTGTAGTCAGACCTTTTCTTGACCCTCATGATCAATAGGGCAACTGTTCTCTTCAGCACAAATGTAAACTCGGACGGTGGTCAACAAAATGATGCGTTCTCATACACTGATCAGCCATAACAGTATGACCACTGGTAAGTGAGAATAGCACCTGGCAGTGAGTAGATTTGTAAATCACAAGTTTGATCATGATACAGTATCAGATTGATTTATCGGACAAGGATTTGATGACCGCCGTCTTCTCAAGGTCTGCTCAAAGGTTTCGATTCAGTTCCGTTAATTTCAGGTGATCGATATTTAAGACAGTCCTTTCTGAGGGTCAGCTGATTATTGGTATCCGTGTTTAATTTTGATATTAAGTAATTACACGGAACGCTACTGTGGCTCCACTGTCGTCTCTTCTCTCTGTGCCGTTTGCTCTTGACTCGCTGCATCATCCTGACGTCCCGCCCACAACAGTCTCTGATTGGCTTTATGTCACACAAGTAGTAGCCAATCAACACTGAAGCCTTGTTGTCACTCAAATCAAACTGGCGCAGCGTGAAGCTCCGAGAAGTGGAAGAGGAGAGAGGGGTTTTAGTTGAGCTTGGTGTTTGGAAAATTCTAAATTTTGACAGATTTTCTTTCATTTTTGAATATCGGTTTCAAATATCGGTTATCGGCCTCGTTAACTAGCAATAACCTATATCGATATCGGTCCTGAAAAACCAATATCAGTCACCCTCCTGACGTAACAACATGTATTATGTCTGACCTAAAGATGGCACCGATCTGATACGTGGACGGGTATCGGTCCGATAACGACTCAAACAGCTGGATCAGGTATCGGTGGCATTGGGCCGATCTATGGAGCCGATCTGTAAATGTGTGCACGCTCAGTTGGCTCTTCATGGGAAGTGTGACTGCGGTAAAGCTGGGTTATTGTTCAACATTCACAGTAATTCCTACATATTGATATGACAATGAGCAGAACAAGCAACACAACACACTACAAGCCCAAAAACACATCACACCATTATACTGTTTCATTTCCTTAACAACACCAGCTCTCACTCACAATCTCTGTGTTCCTGATGCTTTTAGCGCCGCAGGATTAGGCACCGTCACTAAATTACACAGTTGTGTTTAAACTGGTGCCCTGTGGTGTGTTGGTGCCCGCCCAGGCTCCGGCCCCCTGCGACGCCGATAGGGATTAAGCGGTTCAGATAATCAATGAATGAATGTCTAAAGAAGTCATTTTTGAGATGGTGGGTAACAGAGTGAAAACAGTATTTACAGTAAGTCAAGTATTAAGAGCTGTTAAGCCCTGAGACTGTTTTACAGATTTTTGCCCAAATAAAATGTGTACATCTCAGCAACCACAATGTCTATTTTTATGCTTTTGGTGTCATTATAAAGGTAACGCTTATGAGATCACTGTGGAATCAGCAAACATGTTACTGGGTCAGAATAAAGGGAGATGCAACGCAGCATTGGAGAGTGGTAATACGGCTATCTGCGTACTCTGCGGAGTCTGGGCTTTCATATGGTATATGGTATGCGTGGTTAGCCATAGTAGTATGGATTCTACAGCCGTATTTCTTCCACGTAGACCTACGCAGTGTTTTTGTTCTTTGTTTATTTATGTGTTTGGTGTTGGAATTGTGTTATGTTTAGGTGGAATTTGTTGTTTGAGATTTTTAGACAAGATTCTATCGGTGATGTTGATGTGCCGATTTCTCTCTTTCTCACTTGGCGTGACAGGAGAAACCCGACTCCTTTGAATGTTGATATCTCAGTCATATGTCGTCCCATTCATTCCATATAGGTATCGTTTTGAAGCTTGATTTACGCCCTTTCACGAAAACATAACTCAGTTTTGACATATGTTTGTTTACATTTACAGACTATTTAAAGCCTTTAATGACAACTTATTGTTCTGCCCCGGTACCGGGGGTGATCAGGCCCTAGCCATTAAGCCTAACAGAATAATCTCAGTCACGTATTCAGACATTTTTTAAAGCATTATTTTGTGTTTTATGTTTAAGAAAGACTCAGAGATTGTATCGGTATCGACAGACATCCAAATTTGACTATATCAGTATCGTATGGGACATAAGAAAGTGGTATCGTGCCATATTTAAGCTAAATAGATGCTCATAACTTCCCTGTATTTCCTTGCATCCCTGATGACCATAAATCAAGTTCCCGCTCAACTCTATTTCTTAAGTTCCTCGAAGCGGTCGGCGAGGAGTGACGGCAGCCTTCTCGGAGTGAAACGCCCAGCCCTAAATCATTACAGCGTTACGTCTTCATTGTGTTTCAGCTCGGCCCGGCCCTGCCCCGGAGAGGGTAAGAGAATAAGAGACGGATTTAGCGTAATGCATGAAGATCAGAGAGTCAGGGGAGATCTGTCAGGGCTTTATGGGATCAGATGTCAGGCCCGGAGAAGAAATGTATTGATCTGTAAAACAAAGGACCGGTATGGAGAAGTCCATTAGAAGGCAGCTCGGCACACCAGACTCGCCGTACGAGTGGGCGTATCTGCGTACCAGTCACATCCCGAACATTCTGTTCTTTCTGTCTTTCTTTCTTTCTAACTGTAGCTGACAGAGCCATCTCTGAGCGGGGTGAGCCCTTCCTCAGGCCTTTCAGAGCTGAGCAAAGTTACATCAAATCAATAAATTTTTACCTCAGTTACGATTGATGAATGAACATCATTTTGCTCTCATAGTTCACTGAATGGGTTTGTACTGTAAATATACCATTAAGCAACTATTACGGCTGCAAATATGCAACTGTTAGGCCCTATCCACACAGGTAGAGATGTAACCGACCCGATATGTGGATGGGTATCGGTCCGATAACGACTCAAACGGCTGGATCGGGTATCGGTGGCATTGGGCCGTTCTATGGAGCCGATCTGTAAATGCGTGTACGCTCAATTCGTTATGCACGGGAAGTGGCGCTGCGGTAAAGTAGAGCTGAAACCATTGTTCCAATAACTCCAATAATTCTATTACAAAACATGGTCGAGGCGATTTTTCTAGAATGGAAGCTTGGTTTAATTCATTTTACTCTCTAGAGCAGCTCCGCTTGTATTTCACACGGATGCTTAATAGTGACAACGTTTTCAGTGGCGCGATCAAGACGAGACCTGATCCCTCTGCATGTGAAAGTATTTGTGAGATGTTCCGTCACTAAAACAGAAGTAAATGCATAAAAAGGCATAAATGACGTTTTTCGCGATGTAAACATGCGCTGTGTTAATGAGCGCGCGGATGAGCGCCGTTACTCACTAAAACGCTCCAGTTCGGTCAAAACGTCCCCTTTATTACAGACACAAACCATATCTTAGCTGATAAATAACCACAACAACCAGCGTTCTACTCACAACTCTGCCATTTATTTACATTTTCCATAATTTATTCTAGAACGCGCGCCCAGCGCTTCATTGTGACGTGGCACCGGGGGGCACGTGGGGGATTGTGGGTAATGTAGTTCTCTGCAAAAGCAGCTCATTTTATAAGCCAAATTGGTTAAAAATGACAAACTTCAGTATTTCATTTTCAGTTGATCAATTTTTTTTCAATTTTATAATGTTATAGTGTAATCAATAAGAAAGAAGAAATATTTACATGTTTAAATAAACAGTTTTTGAGAACAAATAATTTAGCATATACATGCGTGTAATTATTACGTTGTTTTAGTAGAAAAACAGTATTTAAATCAAGCATTTCCTTAAGCAGAACAATAATCTCAGTCATGTATTCAGACATTTTAAAGCATTATTTATGTTTAAAAAAGACTCAGAGACTGTATCAGATTTATATCGTATCGGCAGATATCCAGATTTACAATATCAGTATCGGTATCGGACATAAAAAAGTGACTTCGCTGAGGCGTTACATTGGCATTCGCCCAATTTGTAATTTCATGTGTTTACCTGTGGGGGCAGTAATCAGGCTGTCCAAAGTGTTTACCCGTGGGCCGAAATATAAAATCAAAAAAATATACAAATATAAAAGGGTTCTGGGGAAATTAGTCTGTGCATTTGGTTAATGCTCTGATTCGCTCCGATGAGCAGAAAAACGGTGGGCGTTGAGTCCACGCTCACAACACGCCACGATAACGCCTGATTCAGACGTTCGTGTGGACTAGGCCTTAACGCTTGGATTTTTCCTAATGAAAGCGTGCGTATCTGTGATTTTAAAAGAATTGAGGGAAACACAAACAGATGTGATGAAAGACTGGACGTGGCAGAGTGACGATACCCGATATATGAAATCGATATTCAAAAATAAAAGAAAATCTGTTGCAATTTAGAATTTTACAAACACTAAACACACGCGGCAGTTTGTTTTTATGGGGACAGCACATTTACCTGTACAGCATTTAGCAGATGCTCTTATCCACAGTGACTTCCATTTTCCATTTCAGGGACAGTCTTCCTGAGAGCGACTTGGGGTTAAGGGTCTTGCTCAGGGTCCCAGTGAGGGTAGTGCTTAGGATTCGAAATTCACGACCTCTTGGTCCGGAAGCGAATATCCACCACCACCCCAAACTAGGGGTGAGCGATATATCTCAGCTTGTCCCATGTGCGATGTTTACGATGTAGTAAATGTAGATTATTTGATATTTTCAGTGTTTATGCCAGATGTGTGTCCATCTATGGGGTTATTTTTTGTGCCATAATTCTGAGCGTGCAGTGGATCTTTTGAGAGCAAAATCTTGGGTCTACTCGCGTGCGAGCACAGGCAATGTTGAGTGCACACAGACCGCTTTGACAGAGCGTGCAGGCAAAGTTGAGCGCGTGCAGACGCGAGTTTGCTTGCAAAAAGTCCACTTGCACGCTCAGAATTATCGCACAAAAATAATGCCAGCGCGCGACTCTGTCGTATGGCGTTGTTTTTGTGCCGTAATTCTGAGCGTGCAGATATGAGATGTTGCTCGCGAAAGGTCCAAATCTCGCTCAGAATTACGGCACAAAAACAACGCCATACGACAGAGCGCCAAGGTAGAGTCACACGCAAGCACCAAAGCAGAGTCGTGCGCACACAGACCGTTTTGAGAGCATGTGCAGGCAGATTTGAGCACGTATAGACACAAGACAGGTTCCCTGCGTGCTCAGAATCGTGGCACAAAAATAACGCCATATCCATCGCATTTTAGTGACGAGTGGGGGATTGTGGGAAATGTAGTTCTCTGCCAGAAAGAGAGAATGTGTCAAGATATACAGTATATCGTGTATAGTGATGTAGCTTTAAAATACCGGGATATAATTTTTAGGTCATATCGCCCGGCCCTGCCCCTAACACATGTACGTACATGACCACACGCTGGGAGAGTGTTAACAGAGTTGCAGAAATAATTGTATTAATCAACATGGGCACGATTACATCGATTAGAATCACTCAATCATCTGAATGTCAGATTCAGTTTAATTACCCAGCACCTGATGTACGAGTTGCTGCTTGTGCATCGCTAATTAGAAAACATCTCAGAGGACCTTAAATCCAAGATCTTCCTCTTTAACAAAACCTCCGCTTCTCTGCGGCGTTACATGTGAAATCCCTGTGCAAATATTACCCCGAGCCAGCTCCATTTTTACCGTTTACACTTTTTTTCCCCCTCTTTTTTTTTTTTTCTTACAGCTCGTGTTCCCGGCGTTTCTGGGAAAGTGGCACAAAAATACATTCCGCGTCTGCTAAGTCAAGCCCGCTAATTTGGTCTAAATTACAGCCCGGCATTCCACCAAAACAACATGAGCGTCTCGTAAAACTCGATATGAACATTTGGCAGGCCGTTCTTATCGCTGCAACGCATAACCGCATGTTGAAGTTCCATGCCCCAACTGTCCTGTCTGAAACGTTTAATAACACGCTGCGCAGAAGTCTCTCGCCGCAAATTGAGCGCTCGTTTTGCTAAGTGCCCCTTTACGTGGGGGAGCTGGAGAGGTCAAGAGAAAGTGTTTTAGGAGGTTGCCCAGTGGAGGTCCTGTATGGTGAGTCAGATATGACTCCGCGACACGTGATGAATGGCAGTTTGGTGTGTGTGTGTGAGGGGGATTGTGGATAAGGTCTTCCTTGTCAAGACTAGGCATGAGTTGGTTTCGGGTTTCGAGATGAACCACGCCGTGTTGGCGGGTAGCTGCCTGCTGTTAGCGACGCTACCAACGTAGCTGCTTTCCCCAGCTGCAAAGCTGCTGTTAAGATGCTTATTTAAAAATCTGGAATGAAACGCTTGATTGTTGCAGCTCTCAGCTCTTTCTGATTGGTGTTGAATTGGCAGAAGTGGCATCCGATTGGCTTCCATGCCCATGTGACACATGCTCATTGCATCACATCGTGTTCTTGGCAGCTGTCAGATGGAGTCGAAGGATGGAGTCCACCTTGGCCAAGGTAGAAGCAAGAATCAGTAGTTATTTCGGGGCATTCGGTGTCGTAGCGGTTGGGGAGCAGTGCTTGGGGACGGTACCTTGCTCATGAGCACCTCAGTGGTAACTTTACTGGCCCTGGATTCAAACCTGCGACCTTCTGATCACGGGGAGAACGCCCTACCGTTACGCCACCAACTGCCCCATAATAATAATAGTGAATAATAACAACACTGAATATGAATATGAATGTGTTCATGTTCACAGTCTTGTGGAGACATCAGTTTGGGAAAAATGATGTCGGTTCATGTCCCGGACCGGTAAAGGCACCACTGCGGTACTCATTAGCAAGGTACCGTTCCTACGCACTGCACTGCTACGTCTTTAGGATTACCTCCTGTGCAAGAACACCGGTGTTATCTGGTTTAGCAGCTTCTTTTCTATCATTAAAAAAGTGGTTAACTTCGATGTGCGTTCGCTGCAGTCGCGTCAGATCAAGGGGGAGGCTGAACACTAGCGAGTGTAGCCGGCCGCTGCTTCCTGTGTGGCTTGCTTGGTGACACTGCGTACACGTCAGGATCAGCACATTGCTTTAGACGGGTGAACGTTTTGTCAAGCTAACCAGCCTAGTCCATGGACATTTTATTTTTGCTACCTCTAAAAATAGTATGTGCGTATGTGTGTATATATTTGTGTGTGTGTGTATTTGTGTTTATGTGTGTATTTTGTGTGTGTGTCTGTGTATTTGTGTGTGTGTGTGTGTGTGTATGTATTTCTCTGTGTGTGTGTGTGTGTGTGTGTGTGTGTGTGTGAAGGAGTGAGTGTGTGTGTGTGTGTGTGTATGTATTTGTGTATGTTTCGGTGTGTGTGTATTTGTGTTTATGTGTGTATTTTGTGTGTGTGTCTGTGTGTGTGTATGTGTGTATGTTTCGGTGTGTGTGTATTTGTGTTTATGTGTGTATTTTGTGTGTGTGTCTGTGTATTTGTGTGTGTATTTGTGTTTATGTGTGTATTTTGTGTGTGTGTGTGTGTGTGTATGTGTGTATGTATTTGTGTATGTTTCGGTGAACATGTATTTATCGCATTGTGGGGACCTTTTTGTCCTCTAAAGTCACTTTTATCTGTTTTTTGGGCTTTGTGGGGACATTTGAGAGGTCCCCATGAGGAGAAATGACTTTATAGAAAATGTGCTTGTTTTATTTGAGAAACTAAAAGAGGTAAAAGATGTGTTTTTGGTTACTGAGGTTAAGGTTAGGGTTAGGATTAGGTGTAGGTGTAAAATTATATACATCTAGTCATTATGGGAGTCTATGGAAAGACTCATAAAGATAGTAATACAAGACTGCGTGTGTGTGTATGTGTGTATTTGTGTGTGTGTGTGTGTGTATTTGTGTATGTTTCGGTGTGTGTGTGTGTATGTGTGTATTTGTGTTTATGTGTGTATTTTGTGTGTGTGTCTGTGTATTTGTGTGTGTGAAGGAGTGAGTGTGTGTGTATTTGTGTGTGTGTGTGTATGTGTGTGTGTGTCGGTGTCAGTGTGTGTGTGTGTGTGTATGTATGTGTGTATTTGTGTTTGTGTGTGTATGTATGTGTGTCGGTGTGTGTGTGTGTGTGTGTGTATGTGTGTTTGTGTGTGTGCGCACATGTGAGCGTAGCTCTGCTGCACCGTTAAACAGAAGGAATGTAGTTTAGTGACCGTTCGTGTCCGTGTTATTGGTCTGCTTTTTCATCGTGCACATCATAAATAGACCAGTTTTCCAGAAGTGTCATGAATATGTGTGGAAACTGGAGCATGTAAACTTCAGTCTGGTATGTGACACACAGTCAGGATAATTACGGTTTGACGCTGCGACGGTGTTGAAATGATGTTTTTAAAACTGAAATTTCTCCAAAATGTTCTTCTGAGCCCGTAATTTGCCTAATCTCTGACGCGGCCGTCGTCGGTCAGTGTTACAGACATCAATGTGAAACCTTCACTAAATGTTCCTTACATCACGTAGATTAAATCGTCAACAAATGACTTTGTGTGTTAGATGCATTATTTTAAAGTAACACAGTTTAGTCCTGTAGTCATGTGACAGTAATACAGCGAAAGCGTGATCTATTTTTGCTGTCGTTGTTGTCATACCGTCAGAATCTCATCGCGGCCCATGTTTAGTCACAAGGCGAGTGAGCAAATAAGTTGCTGCTTCTTCAGGTGTGGGTGTGCGTAGTGTTGACGATGAGACTATTTTTGCCGCGAGGCCAGCCACTCTGAGAGAGAGAGAGGGAGAGGGAGAGACTGGCCGGCGATGTGAGAGGAGACAAAGGCCTCCTGTATCTTGTGGTCTCTAAAAACAACCCCCCCCCACCCCTCACACCCCCCCGGTCAGGCAACACAAACAGCGGAGAGAGGAGGCTATTGTAAGGAGGTGGAGAGAAAGCACCATCGTGCTCGTCTCCGTCAGTAGAACATCTATTAAACCAGTGTTTCCCAAAGGGTTTCTGCTTTATTTCAGCAAAAAAGCACAAACCTCACATCTCTCTGATGGTCATCATCAGACGAAAATTCTTCACAACCAACATTCGTAACCTTGCACATGATGATTATTTGAATAATTTTGTCATTTTAGACAGACCCGAGGGCCAAAAACAAACCCAAAATCAAATTATTCATTAATAATTAGTTTTGCCTCACAGCACAAAGGTCCTGGGTTCGAGCCCCTGGTCGGCCGTAGGGTCTTGCTGTGTGGAGTTCGCGTGGGTTTCCACCAGTGGTTCCGCTTTCCTCCTACATTCCAAAAGCATGCAGTATAGGTTAACTGGCGACTCTAAATTGGCCCATAAGGTGTGAGTGTGTGTGCCCTGCGATGCGTTGGCGCCTGCCCAGGGTTGGTCCCCGTCTTGCGCCTGTAGTCCCCGGGATAGGCTCCGGTCCTCCCTCGATCCCAGTTGGGGTTAAGCGGTTCAGATAATGAATGAACAAATGAATGAATGATTTTTTTTTTTATCATAATGCAGGTAAAAAGTTCAGTTAGTTCATGATATTGATTTGAGGTGATATTGCCCAGCTGTGCTTATTTTTGCATGATCGCTGCATTTATTCATTTTTGTTCCACCGATCAAGTTCTGTCTTAAAACTAATTTCGTACGTACCATTCATAGAACTTCCCAGAACTGGAGTTAAGACAGGCGGTGCTGAATGTCACCCAGCGCTCGCTGACGTGTGGCGGTCGCACGCTCCTACTGCTGTTTCGTCTGGAGGAAATGCCATCTGACCAACCTCGACTGCTACCTCAACATCTGCCCCTCCAGCAGCTGTAGCAGCTGTTCCTCTGCTGGGTTCAGGCTTGGGGAAGGGCACTGTGCCACCCATTAATCTGGTTTCAGCCTCAGCGCTCTCTTAGTGCCCTGTTGCACTATAAAACGAGCTCTGGAGTGTGAAAAAAACAGTATAAAGGATAAAGAGTGTGAAAAAGAATATTTCTACGCAGTCTTCCACATCAAAAGCAATCATTTCATTTTTCCCAAACTGATGTCTCCACAAGACTGTGAACATGAACACATTCATATTCATATTCAGTGTTGTTATTATTCACTATTATTATTATGGGGCAGTTGGTGGGGCGTTCTCCCCGTGATCAGAAGGTCGCAGGTTTGAATCCAGGGCCAGTAAAGTTACCACTGAGGTGCTCATGAGCAAGGTACCGTCCCCAAGCACTGCTCCCCGGGCGCTTGTCAGCTGCCCACTGCTCCTTCACGGATGGGTCAAATGCAGAGGTCACATTTGGTTGTGGTGCACTGTGTGCTGTGCTGTGGTGTGTTCACAATGACAAATAATCACTCCACACAGTTCCAGGTGGAAGCCGTTCTTTATCCATCTGGAATCCATCAGGAAGTAGAATAAAATTATTTGATAACAAACAACGCATTTTTCTATGTTTATTTTTTACTCTAACATTATAGAACGGAAAGAAAGTTTTCCTGATTAATGGAAAATGAAGAAATATTTATGTTTTGCCAATTTTTGAGCAACTCATTTTAACCCATTTTTGACTCATTTCTGGGAGAGAAGTAGATTTTTGCCATGAGGGCGTTGCATATGAGAGCCCTCATGCACATTAGTAGAACCCTATGAAATCCGTTTGGTTTTTTCCTGAATTCCGTGTTTTACGTTATAATCATATTTATTCGCCTAAAAAGTGTCTAATTATGGAGTGGATGGAAAAAAGAACAACGCAATAGAAAACAATCTCACATTAAGTGACTGTTACTCAACTTCAACAAAGTGCTGGGGTTCAGCAGAACATTTTCTGCTTTGGTAAAACATTTACCTGTAAACAACAAAAAACATTCATTTTTTCCTGCAAAATGACACGTTTCTGATGTGAGTTTTTGACTGTAAGTGGTCGTCACGTGTTCTGTAGTCTATGGTGTGCTGGCAAAACGTACAAAAGAGTTGTTCTCCCGATTCATAAAAATCATTTGGCTATCGTTCTGCTCCAAACTTAGCACTGACACTCCAATTCCGTCTTTTTTTTGAGGACTTTGGTGTTTCATAGCTGACCGTTGACGTTTTCCCCTCTGTGTGTGTGCGTTTGTGTGTGTGGAAAGCTGAGTCCCGCCTCAACAGGTAACACGTACAGGGGGCTGCAGCGGCCAAACCTGATTAGAAACCATTGCTTTGCTTTGCCCACACACCGATATCAGCCAATTATACGACATTCCGCGTTTTACAACAGATTTTATTTGTTGAATTCCGCTATTCCGTCCGCGTTTTCCGCATCGCGCAAATCATAGGGCCCTATATTAGCGCTGTGGACGCGCATCGGGAATAAATAAATATTCAATACAGCCGCGCTACTGTTTTAATATAGTAGTTAGCAACACTACACGGTACTGAGGAAAAATAGCAAACTACATACAAGCTGTTTCCTCCAGTAATGGATGAAGTAATTACCGCGGTCCCCCGGTATTTCAGCTTAATCTGTTCCAGACGGTTACCCATCACGCGTTCAGCCAAGAAAGCCTCACAACAGGTAACTTACTGTGCCAGGCATCTCTTACAGACTCACACGTCCTCCTCAGTGGTGAGTAATAACTTTCTGCTCACCTCACTGCTCTTGTCTTAACTCCTCCTGTTCTGAATAAAGGCCCAGGACTGTGTATTTGAATGACCACATCATGAGGTCATCATACTGTGTTTGGCTGGAAAGTTTGGCAGAGCTCGGGCGAGTGTTCTGTTGTTCTTCATTTTGCGCTGGACTTTCAGCTAGTATCAATGTTCAACATTTAAATGACTTTTTTTTTATACATCTTCGGTGAATTCTGATTAATTGTATCAACCATATTTGTTAGCAAAGCAAACAGACGTCAAGCAGCTTGGTGATGGCCAGATAGGAACGCCTGATGGTTCTTGTCACATAGGTTCATTTGGCACTGGGTCGAAGTACAAAGCAAATACTTGAATTCTGACTTTTATTTTGGAAAATACTGTTTAAGCAAGGAATTGTTCGACTTTATTTAAAATATTGTGCTTCGTGCAAACAATAAAAAAAACATTTTGTTCGTACTCCAAGCTTGAATTTGGCCAAAAAAATTGTTCATACTCCAAAATGTTTGTAGTCTAAGCAGTTTGAGACAAATAATGTTTTATTGACATTCTGGAGGCGTTTTGATTTGTATTATTTTGTGACTTGTGAGTTAAGATTTAAATTATGTTGCACAATTAATTATGAATTGTTTTCTGAATATATATTATACATTGTGTTTTTGTCTCCTTTTAGAGTGTTGGCTTAATATTAAAGGAATGATCCAGGATTATTCAACACAGTGCATATGATAATGAGACATAAAATTACTAGAGATGTAACCGATCCGACATTGTTCCAATAACTCCAATAATTCTATTACAAAATATCGAGTCGAGGTAATTTTTCTAGAATGGAAGCTTAGTTTAATTCATTTTACTCTAGAGCAGCTCCGCTTGTATTTCACATGGACGCTTAATAGTGACACACAACGTTTTCAGTGGCGCGATCAAGACGACAACTGATCCCTCTGCATGTGAAAGTATTTGTGAGATGTTCCTGCACTAAAACACAAGTAAATGCATAAAAACGCATAAATGACCACATGCATGAGCGCCGTTACTCGCTAAAACGCTCCAGTTTGGTCAAAACGTCCCCTTTATTACAGACACAAACCATATTTTAGCTGATAAATGACCACAACCACCAGCGTTCTGCTCACAATTCTACCGTTTATTTCGATTTTCCCATAGATTTTCCATAATTTATTCTGGAACGCACGCCCAGTGCTTCATTGTGACGCAGCTCTGGGGGGGCGCGGAGGATTGTGGGAAATGTAGTTCTCTGGAAAAGCAGCGCAGAGACTGTATCGGATTTATATCGTATCGGCAGATATCTAAATGTACAATATCGGTATCGTATCGGACATTACAAAAGTGGTATCGTGACTTTATGAAAATTACTCATTAATATTAACTGTTAACAATATCAGCTGATGCCCAAAGCTCAGCTCTCTTCCTGTCTTAATTAAACAATAACGAACTTGTACATTTTTGTTGTATCTTTTGTCTCACAGTGGTGCTGTTGCTACATACTGCATCTCTAAGCTATGTCTGATGGCATGTTAACCCTCTAGAGTGGAACGTTAACAGATGCTTAAAACTAGGGGCAGCACCATTCATAACATCTCACAGTTCGTTTCGATTCCGATTCTTGGGCTCACGATTCGATTCATAATCGATTCCTGATTCATAATCGATTGATACATGTAGGAATTTGCTTCCCAGTTGCATATGCAGTATTTTCGCAGTTTACAGTTTTACATGAAAACAATTATTCTCACGCCACAACTTTCACTGATCCTCAGCATCGAGCAGCTTTTTAATACAGCTTGCGCAATGCTGTTTTAGAATCAGAATGAAGTGGAAGTTTGTTGCCAAGGACGTTGTCACATGCGAGGAATTTGCTTTAGTTTTGGTTTGGCGTTCGCTGCTGTGTCTTGCTTGCTCCTCGCTCTAGGTTCTGGGAGATTTGATCTCATTTGCGGGCATCAGGGAGCCGCTACCAATATCAGGGCAGTTGGTGGCGTAACTCTTGGCCATTGACAATGAGAAATAATCACTCACTTTCACCTTTACATCTATATTAACATGTGGGTGTGATAAATAGTAGATGATGAACGCTTTAGCAACCACAATACATTTTAGTGGGCGGCACAGCGGCGCAGTGGTTAGCGCTGCCGCCTCACAGCACGAAGGTCAAGGGTTCGAACCCCTGTGTGGAGTTTGCATGCTCTCCCCGTGTTTGCGTGGGTTTCCTCTGGGGGCTCCGGTTTCCTCCCACGGTCCAAAGGCATGCGATAGAGGTTAATTGGTGACTCTAAGTTGGCCTCCGTAAGGTGTGATTGTGTGAGTGTGTGTGCCCTGCGGTGTGTTGGCGCCTGCCCAGGGTTGTTCCCCGCCTTGCGCCCGCAAGTTCCCGGGATAGGCTCCAGTTCCCCCGCGATCCCAGTTGGGATTGAGCGGTTCAGATAATGACTGACTGACTGACTGACTGAATACATTTTAGTTGTAAGTTGAATATTGTTTAGCCAAATATGACATCGTGTAACGCAGCGTTTCTCAATCCCAGTCCTCGCGGCCCGCCGCTCTGCACGTATTCGGTATTTGCTGCACTGTCGCACGCTGGTCCTGCGTTGCTAATTAGCTAATCAGTAGCATCAGCTGTGCTGTGGGTCGGGAATGTCGAATCTGTGCAGAGTGGTGGTCCGTGAGGACTGGGATTGAGGAACGCTGGTGTAACGTACTGTACCGTATGACACGTTTTACAAGTTTACATGAACAGGAACAATCAGAACAATTGCGAAAATGAAAACACTTCCCTCCATTGTTTTCAGTAGCGCACAGTTCAGCAGAGACACAGGCACCACTGAACTGCCACCTCACTCCGGCATAGAGGTACAGACCTGTTCTATAGGAAAGGTAACCTTTAATGACCTCTGTTGTGGACTCGTGTCGGGGAAAAAATAAACTAGCGCCATTATGTTAGTAAAAAATTATGGAATTATGGACTTTTGGAATGCATGAATCAGTTGTGAATTAGCAGAGGAAGAATCGCGATTCGATTTTCTTTGTGCACTCCTAGTTAAAACCTTCAGTAATCTGCTTTTGTAAAGGTGAATGGTGTATTGAAAGGCTCTGCTGCTGCTGCTGCTGCTGCTGCTGCTGGGTTTGGTGCTGTCGCCCCAACAAGACAATCTGTTCTGACTGTGTTCGCCAGCAGCCTCCCTGTCGCTCCCATCAACACAGCCTCTGTTGTCCTTCTGTAAACCCCATCTCTTGTTGCACAAACAGAAGACAAAAGAGGTGACGGAAGTGTGAATTCCCGTCCCAAAGGAATTACAGTATGGCCGATGCGTGGCGCGTGGCGCGTGGCGTGTGGCCCCGGGGGGCCCGAGGAGGAGGCCGATCGACACAAAGATCGCATTCAGACAAACACAATACGGACTAAGCTCCGGGGCGGCAAGGACCGCCTGCAACAACAACGACCCGCCTCTATGCGGAGAGGTGAAGGTTATCACCAACAACACACTCATTGAGCGTGAATGGTAGAGACGAAGAAGGGGAGGAAGAGGAGAAAAAGCACAGCAGCATGGGGGATAAAAAGACCTCGTTGTCGTAGGTGCGGAAAATGGAAATGATTTGCGGTGTTCACCACTAGGGGTTAACAAGCTTTCATCACAATATGATGTTACATCGATGATTTAGGAGCCAGCAGTTGATTTGAGAGAAATATCGTATGCTGATTTAACACAGTCACGCCATTCATATCAGATTTGAATTTTACAAACACCAGCTTCACGCTGCGCTCGTATGTGAGTGTGGTGTGAGTGACAACAAGGCTTCAGCGTTGATTGGTTACTACTCGTGTGACATATAGCCAAAGTGAGTGATTATTTGTCATTGTGAACACACCACAGCACAGCACGCAGTGCACCACAGCGTCTACATTTAACCCATCCATGAAGGAGCAGTGGGCAGCTAACAGGCGCCCGGGGAGCAGTGCTTGTGGACGGTACCTTGTTCATGAGTAACTTTACCAGCCCTGGATTCGAACCTGCGACCTTCTGATCACAGGGCAAACACCCTACCGTTACGCCACCAACTGCCACCACAGAGAGAAGAGACGGCAGTGGAGCCACAGTAGCGCACCTTGTAATTACTAAATATCAGTGATGGTCAAAATTAAACACCGATATCGTTAATCAGCAAAATGTCTATTATTGGACCCCGATAATCAGCCCGGCCGATAACCGGTCGCCCCTTAGTGTAAATCACAAGTTTCATCTCGATTTTATATTGATTCAGGAGACAACGATTCGATGTCCACCGATAACACAAAGTCCGCTACAATACGAAATTCAAATCAAGACTGATTGATTCAAGAGTGATTTGAGACAATATCATATTCTGATTTTAAGGTTCTTTGGACGTCCATTTGGGTCTGTACTGCCTCCACACACTGTACGTTTGATAAAAATGGTGAACTGTGTTGGTATTAATTTACTAATGTCAGAAATCGTGTGCTTAAACATAGCCGTTGAGATTTCTCCTCTACTTCTGCGTCATGTTAGGGGATGTTTGAATAACTCCACCCTCCTATCTGAGAAGCTCCGCCCACCAGGTAGAACTGCTAGCGCTTCCTGATCCGCCATGTTTTCTCACCAGCGCTAGTGTAGGAATCACAATGGAAAAGTCTAGCGGCGGAGTGTTGTGTTGAACGTGTATGGCTGTGTGGATGGTCCGTTAGCAGCAGCCGTGTGGATTATTTTCATGTGAGGTAAACTCTTGCTGTGCTGTCTACACTACACCCAGTTCTGGAGTGAGGGGCGTGGCCAGCAGCAGCGGCTCATTTGCATTTAGGAATACTAATGAGAAACAGCCAGTTCTAAAAGGGACTGAAACAGAGGAGTAAACTACTTCAAAGACATGTTTAGTGGAGGTCATAGACCTGTTTAACTTGGTGAAAAAATGTGTAATTTGGACTTTTAACACGGTCACCTTCATCACAGTCATCAAATTACATCACAGAAAGCAACTAAACTATCATTTAACATTTTTATTCCTGAGCTCAACCTGACATTCATGGCTCCTGTTCGATACAAACTGAAGTTACTGTGTTGATGTCTGATGTTTGATCAGTGTTTTGTATTTTGAATGGGTGATAAGGGCTCATTGAGGATTAACTCGATGTATAGACTGATGTATCGTTACACCCCTAGATACCACGAAAACTACTCTGGGACTATCAAGATGAGCCGTGTCACTAGCACCAAGCCAGGAATACGCAGCTGACCAGAAATGTTTAGTTTTCATTAGACTTTGAGCGCTGCTGAAAGAATTGAGGAATGTGTGTTGATCATAAAGTAAACAGCAGCAGGAGCTGGAATTGCCAAGGGATTTGTATGTGTTAATATTTACTCTTGTTCAGTTACTGATTTCGTTTTCTTGATCGTTATTTGTGTATGCACTAAAACTATGATTTTATTAATGGCTTGCATGCAGGGTTCATGAAGGATTGCTTCAAAAAGTTTCAGTCCCTCCCTCATCAGTTTTTAAGTTTATTCTTGGACTTATTTTTCATTGCAGGAGCATATGAAGATACATGATGCCTCATTTTTACATTTACATTAGGGCTGTAACAACTAATCAATTAAATTGATTTAAATCGATTAAATTCATTATTATGATAGTTGCCAACTAATGTAATAATGGATTAGTTGGGTCTACGTTATTACACACATACGTATAGTGGCTACTCCCTAATGTGTGGTCAGTAAGCTAACCAAAGCCGCAGTGGCAGTAAAGCAGCATTAAGCTGGACGCCAACCGCCATTAAAGAAGAATAAGAAGGAGACGAGAACCAGTGCCGTGTCTCGCCGTCACTAAAACTGAAGTAACTGTGTAGAAACACATGAATGAGATTTTTCACGATGTAAACACACGTGCTGTTTGTTAGAACACGACTCTCAGGAGGTCATTCACTAAAGCGTCCAGTTCAGTCAAATCTTCACATTTATTACAGACAAAACTCATTTATAGCTGATCAATAACAACCACCAGCGTTCTACTCACAATACAGATATTTACTTGATATTTACAGTGATTATTCCCACGCGTGTCCACCACGTTATTGTGGAACGCCGTCTTGAACAAAAATGTAGTTCTCTTCCAGAAATGAGTCAGGAATCAGTTATAGAGCAAAATGAGACCAAATTGGCTAAAAATGGCCAAAACTTCAATATTTCTACATTTTCAATTAATCAGACAAATTTGTTTTTTTTTTACCATTTTAGAATGTAAAAAATAAAGTAAAAAATAAATATTAAAAATAGAAACAGACAGTTTGGATTATTTAAAAAATGATGGAAATGATTTTTTTCTGATTAATAATTGATTAATTGAAAAAAAAAAATCAGCAGATTTATCGATTTACAAAATAATAATTAGCCCTAATTTACATGTAGAAATTAAAAGCACATAATCATGCAGACAAACTGAAAATTGCACGACAGGATAATATGGTTGTTTGAGTTGCAGTTTTCCTGGTGTAAAATGCTGAGCGTTCAAAAACTTTCCATACTGCAGTTTTCTGCCTCTTTTGAGATGGGTTTACCTCCATTTTTATTTGGGCTGATGTAACTCCTTGTTAGTGTGTGTGTGTGTGTCTTCTTGAATGGAGTCTTGAGTAAACAAGCCTGATGAGATATAATCTGTGCTTTTTTGCTGGCGTGCCCGGGACGAGGAAGGTAGGATGAGGAGAGATCCACCTTCGCTTGGTGTCTTGTGGAAATCTCTCGGAGTGTTAGTGGTTAGTGCCAGCGTTAGCGGTTAACAGTGAGGTAATTAAGCGTCTGAAGGAATTTTTCCTCTTTGTTTTTCTATTCAGTGGGAAAGCCCCGTTGGTGCTGAGCTTTTAGAGTCAGCAGCCCACTGTTTTGCAGTTCTGTTTAGAATTTCCTGTAATGATTTCCTCCATTCATGCACAGGTACACTTACTGGTAGCGATGAGTACCTCAGTGGTACCTTTATCGGTCCGGGATTCAAACCAGCGCCTAGCTCCTTAACCGTTATGTTGCCAACTTCACCAACGATATCCTGATACAAGTCAGATCATATCCCGATAACGATATATATCACGGTATAATAGCTTTTCTGTAACTTCAGCTCTTAAAAAACACACTCTAACATACCAGCGCTTTTATGCTGTTTTTACGCCATTAAAAACGCAGCTTTTTGCGATGCCACTCTTGCAACTTGTGGTCAAACTTTTTGTCCGTAAAATGGCTATTAAAGGTGGCACTTTTTGCTGCGCTTTAGTAATGCGGCTTTAAGACGAACATCTGTAGCATCTTTAGTGTTCCCTAGATCTGAAGTGAGTGATTATTTGACATTGTGAACATAGCACAGCACACACTGCACCACAGCCAAATCTGACCTCTGCATTTAACCCATCCGTGAAGGAGCAGTGGACAGCTAACAAGCACCCAGGGAGCAGTGCTTGGGGACGGTACCTTGCTCATGAGTACCTCAGTGATACCTTTTCCGGTCAGGGATTTGAACCAGCGACCTTCCAATCATGGGGCGAACTTCCTAACCGTTACGCTACCGTCTGCCCCAACGATATCCCGATACATGTCTCTGTGTTCCTGATGGTTTCAGCGCGGCAGGATTAGGGACCATCACAAAATTACACAACTGTGTTTAAAGGAATAATTGTTAAGATGTTATTTTAATAATTAATAATTTAGCATATACATATGGGTGTGTGATTATTACATTGTTTTAGTAGGAAAACAGTATTTAAGTCGAGTATTTCCTTAAGCAGAACAGAATCATCTCAGTCATGTATCAGGCATTTTTTTAAAAGTTATTTTCCGTTTTCTGATAAAAAATTTTAGATTTGTTTCATATCGGCACATATCCAAATCTACAATATGTGACCCTCCACGGCAAAACCAGTCGCTTGTCACAACGGAGGTTTCCAAGAAAAACTACTGTTTATGTTGCGTGGGGTAAAATTTTGAAACAGTGGAAGGTCTATACTGTACTGTTGTGAATAAATTTTGCTGAAAAACGTACCCTTTCCATCCTAAAAACGTGACTTTCTTGAGGTGAGGAATTCAATTCCAGCAGAATGTTAAAAGTTTCTGTTTTGACCGCTCTACTTCAATATTTACGCTAAATCCACTGGTTGACTGGTTGGTTTAAAATGTATATTGTTTAATGTATATTTTAGTATTTTTACTTATTTATTGTTTATTCCATGTGCCTAGTCGTGCCACTGCCTATTTATTCTCTGTTCTACTGTTCTTTGTTTGTTTGCACTGGAAATAACCTGGAGCCACGTCGTCTCGTCTCTCTGTGTATCTGTACAGTATATAGCAGAGATGACAATAAAGTTGACTTTGACTTTGACTTTGACTAGCGTGAAGATATTTCTCCGGAATCCATCTTCGTCTCCCGAGTTCAGTTAACCTAACGCAGGTAGGCTATCCGTGTGGCTGTGAATGCAGCGTAGGCTACCGTAAATGCAAACGTAGCCGCGACCGCACCAAGCGTCTGTGAGTGCTACGCCGATAGTCAACTTCAAAGGCAGATTTCTCCGTTTCTCACTTGGCGTGACAGGAGAAACCCGACTCCTTTGAATGTTGATATCTCAGTCATATGTCGTCCCATTCATTCGATATAGGTATCGCTTTGAAGGTTGATTTATGCCCTTTCATGAAAACATCATAACTCAATTTTGAGAATTTACGACAAGCGACTGGTTTTGCCGTGGAGGGTCACATATCGGTATCGTATCAGACATAAGAAAGTGGTATCGTACCGTGTTTGAAAAAAACAAACAATAAAACATTTATTTATCCACATGATTTTCTTTGCACTTTAGTTCCACTGATTCCACTTCTCTCACATGCACATACACACACTCTTTATTACTGCCAAACTGTGGAGACTGAGCTCTTAACTGCTCAGCCTTTAGACACAGTACGATGATCTCATGATGTCATCATCCAAATATATAGTCCTGGGCTTTTATTCCCAGCAGCAGCAGCAGGAGTTTGGACCAGAGCGGTGAGGTGAGCAGAAAGTTAGGTCAGGAATGCAAGTCTGTGTTCCCTTCCTCCATTAAAGCAAACCACATGTTCTCCTCTCTAGCATCTTAACAGCAGCAGCGTACTGGGAGCGTAGCCTTGTTGTGAAGTTTCTAAATTACTGGTGTCCTGATGGTTTTGTGTTTAAACAAGGTTTTTACAAAACTCAGCAGTGCTGTTGTTGATGGATATGATGAGGATGGTGCAGACCGTTACAGTGTTTTGCAGTAATCAGTGTTGTGGAATCTACTTTTAAATGGTAGCTTTTCAAGCTACAAACTACTTCAAATTATATAAACTGCAGCCATCCAGCCTTTAATGTAGTAGTTAGATTCACTACAAGCTACAGAGAAAACGTAGCTAAAGGTGGCACCGATCAGATATCGGTCTGATAACGACTCAGATAGCTGGATCAGGTATCGGTGGCATTGGGCTGGTCTACGGAGCCGATCTGTAAATTCACCGTTGAATTCAAATTGAAATTTGTTCAACTTTTAAAACAGCTGCGCTGGTCAACGTCACTTGTGTCTTGGTAGCCAATCAAAATCGAGGAAGGAGCGGGGCATATACAGTATATCTGTGGTACACTCCCAGCTGTTTACTTGCACGGTTTATTTCACGCAACAATTTCCAGTCTCGAAGATGTGAAAATCTATTTTAAACGCCGAAACTAATGCTAAGATGCGATTTCTCTCCGTCTCAAAGAAACACGTTGAAATAGGAACGAACGAGGAAGTGCCCGATGGGGCTTTTCGGAACTTAGCAACAACGAGGGCTGAGAGAAAGCGCTCTGGAAGTGAGGTTTTTAAGATTTTTTAAAGCGTTATTCTCTGTTTTAAAAAGACTAAGAGTCTGTATCGGATTGATATTGTATCGGCAGATATCGAAATGTACAATATCGGTATCGTTATTGGACGTAAAACAGTGGTATCGTGCCATGTTTGCTAACTACAATAAATATTTGTGCCGTAAGATACGCTTAAAGCAAATTCATTTTTTAAACCGTGAAACATGCTGTAAAAGCAAGATGAAAGTCTATATTTTTATGTCTATGTGTTGTCACTTGACATTTTGGATGTAAAAAGGGTCTCTTTTTTTCGGCTTGTGCGCAGATTCTTGCTCTCATATTTACCAAAGTAGACTACATCCTCCGACTCCATCTCACAGCTGCCAAGAGTGCTCATTGAGCTTCCCCTCGCCGTAGCCTATCAGATGCCACTTCTGCCAATTCAGTGCCTGGTTTTTAAAAATATTACAGAAGAAAAAACATACAAAACAAACTTTAAAGTGATGGTACTTTTAACTCTCAGATGTTTCTGATTGGTGTTAAATTGGCAGAGGTGGCATCATCTTGGCAGCTGTGAGGTGGAGTCGGAGTCCACTGGAGTCTACTTTGACCAAGATGGAGGCAAGAAATGACTACTTTTCTTTTCTCTTTTCTCTGTAGCTCGTAGTGTAGCAAATGACTATATTTATACAGCGTCTTGGCCATAACTTTGCTACTTTTAATCAGATGTTGTTTGTAGCTTGAAAAGCTACCGTTAAAAAAGTCCACTTCAAGAATAAAAATTCACTTAGTTAAGGTAACTAACTGCTAACAACTTAACCTCATAGCTGTCATAGATGTAAGAGGAGGCATACAACCCAAAACCTTTGTCCAGTCTGCTGTCTGGTGTTGTTGACCACTTGCAGATCTGGTGGACATCGAATGCAGAGATGTGGGGGAGCTCCTGCAGACATCTACTGTAAAACGCCATTTGTTGAAAGTATTTGTGTATAAAGTAACCACAGACCAGAGAGGTTTCCCGCTGTCGGCAAAGTCAATAACCAGAATAGTGACGTCGAGGGTTGCCACCTAGGTCTGGAATTAAACAGGAACATTTTGCCAACCTGACCAATCACTTTGCCAATAAGTGGAAACACTTATAACGTTCAGCGTCCCGGGAGCATGATTTTCCCATTTAAAAAGAACCGGACAGGTGGCAACCCTAGTGACGTCGCGCCGGAAGAGAAGTCACCTGTTTAACGAAAAACGGAACTAATGTTGTGCATAAGGCCCACTGAGCTGTTGTGGGAGCAGCTTGACCGTATGGTACGGAGGAAGACTCCATCAAGCTAATCCATCTTGTGGAAGATGTTCCAGGAAGTGTGGGGTGAAATCTCATCAGATTACCTCGAAAAACTGAAACGGTCCGCCAGGTTGTAACTGCTGCTTCACGTTCATCATTTCCATTGAAATCAGTATTTCTAGCTCTGACCGTGAAAGTGAGTGATTATTTGTCATTGTGAACACACCACAGCACAGCACACAGTGCACCACAACCAAATGTGACCTCTGCATTTGACCCATCCGTGAAGGAGCAGTGGGCAGCTAAAAAGGGCAGTGCCCGGGGAGTGGTACTTGGGGACGGTACCTTGCTCATGAGTACCTCAGTGGTAACTTTACCGGCCCTGGATTCAAACGTGCGACCTTCTGATCACGGGGCGAACACCCTACCGTTACGCCACCAACTGCCCAGTGTCTGCATGTCCTGCTCATTGGCTATATTTCCTGTTCAGGCTAATTTCATGCGTGTCCATGGAAAACGAGAACATTTCCAAGTGATCCCAAACTTTTGAGCATTAGTGTACGTCCCACTCACTGCCCGGTGTCACGGTACACTGTTATTTATTTCACCTGTCAGTGGTCGTAATGTTTTGGCTGATGTTGGTCGTCTTGCTGTTTTCTCATTTTTATTTTGAATCTGTCTCCTTCTCTCTTTCTCTCTTTCTCTCTCTCTCTCTCTCTCTCTCTCTCCACGTCTCCCCACTCACTTACTTCACAGAAATACACCCACTCAAACACAAACATTCATATCCGCTGTATCTCTTGGTGGCTCTCATTCATGCTGTAGCTGCTGTGAAGGGCAGGAGAGCTGAGCCGAAACGCCGCGCTGCCTCTCGTCTCTCCTCTCCTCTCCTCTCCATCTCTGCTCAACTCGTCTGTTTGGACAGCTGGCACAGAGCGGGATTATCAGATAAAATCACTGTGAGTACTTCAGCGTATGGATTTAATACAAGCTCGGCCAGTTGCTGGACTTACTACTTGGGGAGTGTGTGTGTGTGTGTGTGTGAGGTGCCATTAGTCAGGTGAACTCTCTTGCTGCATGACTAGCTGATGCTGACGCTGACTCGGTGTGTCATTCTTCAAATAAGTTACTGGCCGTTTGCTTTTCTTTTGGGTCGACGTTTCTTCCTCGTCGGTTTAGTCGACGTGCTGTTGCTGAAAATAGGGAGGAGCTAACTCTAGCCAGGCCTAAGTTTATTTTAAAAGTGGCAACGGCGGGGTAATGATACATCGATCTTTATCAGTATATTGATTCAAGTCAGCAAGCCCATAGCATTGATCCAGAATGAAAATATTGATCAGACATCACAAATGTTGGAACATTCCTCACCAATCCAGCGCTAGGGCTGCAAATAACCTTTATTTTGATGATCAATTAATCTGCTCATTGTTTTTTAAATAAATTGATTATTAATCAGATAAAAAGAGAAAAAAACTATTATTTATTTTTTAAGCATTTTTTAATAAATCAAACTGCCTTTTTTCTGTTTTTCTATATTTTTTACTCTCTAACATTATAAAATGGGAAAAACTAATTCTGATTAATTGAAAATGAAGAATTATTGAAGTTTTGGTCATTTTATTCCAATTTGGACTAATTTTGATCTATAACTCATTTATATTTTTGACTCATTTCTGGGAGAGAACTACATTTTTGTTCAAGACGGCGTTCCATATGAGAGTCGCATCACAGTAACGCGGTGGACACGCGTGGGAATAATCACTGTAAATATCAAGTAAATCGATAAATCTGCTGATTATTTTTTTCAATTAATCAATTATTAATCATAAAAAAATCATTTCCAGCATTTTTTAAATAATCCAAACTGTTTCTATTTTTATATTTATTTTTGACTTTATTTTTTACATTCTAAAATGGTAAAAAAAATTGTCTGATTAATTGAAAATGAAGAAATATTGAAGTTTTGGCCATTTTTAGGCAATTTGGTCTCATTTTGGCCTATAACTCATTTTTGACTACATTTTTGTTCAAGACAATGTTCCACATGAGAGTCGCGTCACAATAACGTGGTGGACACGCGTGGGAATAATCACTGTAAATATCAAGTAAATATCTGTATTGTGAGTAGAACGCTGGTTGTTGTTATTGATCAGCTATAAATGAGTTTTGTCTGTAATAAATGTGAAGATTTGACTGAACTGGACGCTTTAGTGAATGACCTCCTGAGAGAGTCGTGTTCTAACAGCACGTGTGTTTACATCGTGAAAAATCTCATTCATGTGTTTCTACACAGTTACTTCAGTTTTAGTGACGGCGAGACACGGCACTGGTTCTCGTCTCCTTCTTATTCTTCTTTTATGGTGGTCGGCGTCCAGCTTAATGCTGCTTTACTGCCACTGCGGCTTTGGTTAGCTTACTGACCACACATTAGGGAGTAGCCACTGTACGTATGTGTGTAATAATAGTTGCCAACTATCTTAATAATCAATTTTAATCAATTTAATTGATTAGTTGTTGCAGCCCTATCAAGCGCAGCACTTTGTATTGAACAGGAAGTCTATTTTTATTGAAAGAGCAAAACGTCTGGTTGGAATTAAATTTTAGGAATAAAAATTGATATTTGTAGTCGCTTTCTGTGATCTGATATGAACGGAAGTGTGTTAAATCGAAATATATTGTTTCATATACTAGGGCTACTCGATTATGAAAAAAAACATAATCACGATTAATTTGGTCAATCTTGAAATCACGATTATTTAACACTTTACTTTGTGTTACTATTTAAGACTTTATGCTGCTCTCCTCCTTCCGCCATCTTTACCCGCTCAGACTGTACACCGCCACCAGAACACACACGTGCGTTCAGTCTTCGGAAGGTGCGTTAGTGTGCGTGCGTGTGTCATTCGGAACACAAGACAAAATATGAGTATACTTGCAGAGCGTAATGTGGCAAAATAATTGTAATTATAATTGTTTTTTGTCGATGACATTATTTTTGTGATTGTTTGGAGCTGAAATTGAAATTAAAATTCGATTAATTGCACAGCCTTATCATATACTGAATTGAATTAGAATCGTATCGTAACAGACTTTGATATTGACAGACGTTGAATGGTTGTACACTGAAGCGATATGATATCGTAATCGTGACAAAACTAGGGATTGACGGCTAATAGAAACTAGAATCTTGATGGATCTTGGGACTGTTCGCCAAATCGTTATTGAGGAATGTCTTTTTGACGTTTGGGCCTTTTGTTTACACGTGAACGGAGTTTTCCACCTCAAACCCGTATTTTTTTAAAAACGCCTTCCAAAGTGTAGATTTTTCAAAACGCTGGATTCCGTGGCTACGTGTAAACGAAAGGCCCAAACAGCGTTGCAGTCTTACAGAGCTTCATGTCCAGTTGTGGCAGCTCGAGTCCCCACCCCGTCAGAGGACGGCTCGGCGCAGGTATAAATGGCGAAGAGAGGAAGACGCTTCCTCATTAACGCCGCTTTGTTTCCCGGAAGGTTAAGCGGGGAAAGAGCGGAGAGGTGACTGTAATGAGGAATTAAAGAGGCTCCAAAACGCTGCTGGAGGATGACTAATCTCATCAAAGAGCTCCGCAGCGGCTGAGGGGGCGGGGCCGGCGCGTTTGCTAAGGTGCAGCGGGGTGTCTGATTCACACACACACACACACACACACTCACGCACAACTCTCTGCCAGTGGCCCCGTTTCTTTCACTTCCTGGTGTGGGCGGATTCTTCCTCTCAGTGCGGTGTTCTGAACACAAGGGAGCATGTCTGAGTGACTGGGCCCAAAAGTTGCTGTGGGCGGCTCGCCGTCGCTTAGTGTAAATGAATGAAGCGCCGTGGCTTTAGTGAACTCACTTTAATTCAGGACTTAACTCTCCCGTCCCAATATTACACACACACACACACACACATAGAGAGAGGGATAGGACAGGTGTGTTCACATGGACTTTATTCGAGTTTCTAAAGCAGAGCCGACATTGTTTACACAAGGTATGTGACACCTCCACTTATTCTCCACTTTATCTCTGTTTGGGAGATAAAACTGTGGCCGGTTTCTGATTTTACGTTAATACTGTGGTTTGAAAAAGGTCAGCATTTCAAAGCCACTAGAATTTTCTGTCATAACATTATTGTGGTAAAACCTGCTTTTTGGGGCAGTTGGCGGTGTAACGGTAGGGTGTTCTCCCCATGATCAGAAGGTCACAGGTTCAAATCCAGGGCCGGCAAAGTTACCACTTGTCAGCTGCCCACTGCTCCTTCACGGATGGGTCAAATGCAGAGGTCACAGTTGGTTGTGGTGCACTGTGTGCTGTGCTGTGGTGTGTTCACAATGACAAGTAATCACCCACTTTCACTTTTATTCCGTGTCGAAGACACAAAGTGCAGGACTTTATCCTGTTGCGTGTGGAGTAAACTATACTTACGATTTTAAGGCTGTTTTTGTGCTGTCGATAAAAAGCTGTTGATCAGCCGCCACACCACGTTTGATCAGAGATCAACAACTGCTACACGTGAACACGACAAAGACACAATCAAACAAGGTGTCCAGTTAGTCACCAGATCTAATCCATGTCATGCCCTGTGTCAACTTTTTGTGACAGAATGTTGTTTTGTAGACCAGGTGGAGCGCTTGTGAAGTGGGCCCTGTCGCTCCTCAGTTCTTGCTTTAAAAAGGTTGATTAAAATGAGTTTATTATTCGTTATCTGAACTGCTTAATCCCTATCGGTGGGTCGCGGGGACCGGAGCCAGGGATCGAACCCAGGACCTTCTCACAGTGAGGCGATAACACCGACCGTTGTGCCGCCCCGATTATTAATCATGTTACTTTAACTTAACATGCATGTTTACTAACGTTCCACGTGTCGTAAATATAAACACAAATACTTAATTTAAAAAATGTTTTATAAAAGGAGAATTTTTTGAATTGGCCCCGTAAGGTGTGAGTGTGAGTGTGTGTGTGTGTGTGTGCCCTGCGGTGTGTTGGCCCCTGCCCAGGGTTGGTCCCCGCCTCGTGCCTGTAGTTCCCCACCCCCGCGACCCCGGTTGGGATTAAGTGGTTCACATAATGAATGAATTTTTACTCCAAACTTTTTAAAAATAACGCATTAATATTGAGTTATTTTGGAGCTGTAATAATTACAATTATGATTTTGTGTTATTTTATCTTAACATACACATAGTCGATATACAAAATTGATAAAAGTTAAATATTTTAAAAATATTTTAGAGCTGCAGTCATATTATCGCAATATCATGATATTTTGGTTTAAGATTATCATACCACCAGTATCTCCTGCTGGTCCGTGCTTAGTTAGGACTTACTGTACTCATGCTTACTGTTGATAAAGGGCTGAGGGTTCCCATTATGTCTGTTTTAGTTGTTTTTTGTGCAAATGATTAATCAGTATATAATATTGTCTCATCAGACGCTGGCTCTTGAAACAGATCCAAATTGTAATCTTACTGTAGACTTTGTTTAAACCGGTGTTCAGACGATTTATTCTGCCTTATTGGTTTCCATTCGTTATAACAGTACAACTCTCACAGTATGACGGTGAGTGATTATTTGTCATTGTGAACACAGCACAGCACACAGTGCACCACAACCAAATGTGACCTCTGCATTTGACCCATCCGTGAAGGAGCAGTGGGAAGCTAACAAGCACCTGGGGAGCAGTGCTTAGGGACGGTACCTTGCTCATGAGTACCTCAGTGGAAACTTTACCAGCCCTGCGACCTTCTGATCACGGGGAGAACACCCAACCGTTACGCCAGCAGCTGCCCCCACAGTATCAACTGCCCTCACTCCGATCACAGTATGATGACATGTTTGTTAATGGTTTTTCACAACAAATGGGTAAGAGCACTGTATGAACATCAACCCCTAGAATATAAAGCCCCATCGTCCACTTCATCCCATGTTTGAATAAAAAGATTTATATTTGTACATGCAGCAGATGTTTTACCAGTAGAACCCGCAACTCTGTTGCAACAAAACACGCCTAAAAACGCTGCACCTTTCATCGTCATTTGTTAGTAAAGCGGATGCAAAATCAGGCGTTTTAGGGGGCAGCTGGTGGCGTAACGGTAGGGTGTTCGCCCTGTGATCAGCAGGTTCGAATCCAGGGTTAGTAAAGTTACCACTGAGGTACCGTCCCCGAGCACCGCTCCCTGGGCGCTTGTTAGCTGCCCACTGCTGCTTCACGGATGGGTCAAATGCAGAGGTCACATTTGGTTGTGGTGCACTGTGTGCCGTGCTGTGGTAATCACTCACACATGAAACAGTCTCAAAAAAGGTCTGTAAAATCCTGGACTGATATATGGTCCTGAATGTGACACCATCCCAAAAAAACTAATTGCCAGATTCATTTTTAATAAGGACTCTTAAAAACAGACAAAACAATTATCTCTATAAAAAAATAACTATCGTATTGAAACTTCACACAGAAGTCAATCTCAAAAATCAAAATTCACTTATTCATATGCTTTGGTTGGGAAACAAATTAATCACGTCAACAGTGTGTGCCCGTTACCACGAAGGCGACCGTATGGGTCGGAACTCGCTCGTCCCAGTGAGGGATTTAGCCGCCCTCCTCCTCCTCCTCCTCCTTCCGGAAGCTGACCGTGTCCAGTAAAATCCCGCAGGTCTCTGATGTTCTCCCCTTCTGCCTTTTCTTCACAATCGCGTTGATCTTCCTGCCAGTGCGTGCACAGCGTCTTCGCTGGGGGTCTGCCGGTTGCCGAGCGAGCGTCCCTCTGTCTCGTTTTCAGCGCTCCTCATTGTGACTTCAACGCGTTCCTGAAAACGTCTCGGTGCCGCTCGCGTGCCGAGGTCGGCCTGTCCGCCCCCCCCCTCCCCTCCCTCCCTCCACCCACCTTACTTCCGTACTCGGAGAGGATGCTGGGGGACAAATTTAGACCTCCAGCTCACCCTCCATCTGCCACGGCTATCTAGCCGTAGGTCTGTCACCATGGGAACCGCCGCCAGGTTGCCAGAGTGGAAATGGGAAGAAAAACAGTGTTTTTATCTTTGCGAGACTTTTTTCATTAATGTATCCTCACTTCTCCTCTGTTAAAAAGCTGCATTACGTAAGGACATTGCTGGGCTTTCTTCTAAAATTGAGGCCCCGTAAACGCGTAGTCGGGTTTTAATAAGAACAGATCTTTTTATGCGGTAAACTGAGTTTCTGTCGCTGAAACCAGCTGTTTTTGAAAACTCCCGCCAAACTGGAGATTTCTGAAAACTCCAGCTTCAGCGACGTTTTCAGACTTGCAACATGTGGACGGGGGAAATGGAGTTGTAGGCTCATAGCGCCAAAAGTGTGCGGCAAGAAATGGGTTGACGTCAGGTGTGCGACGTTTGTTTACGATTGACGATGGATACTGTCAGAGCAGTGATTCTCGTCTCCCTTATTCAAGCTGTTTGTGCTTGTGTTCACCTTTCATTCATTCATTCATTCATTCATTCTCCGAACCGCACTGGAACCGGAGCCTATCCCAGGAACTACGGGCGTAAGGTGGGGACCAACACCAACACACCGCAGATCACACAGTCACACTCTCACTCACACCTTACGGGGCCAATTTAAGGTCATGCTTTTGGACTGCGGGAAACCGCGCAAACTCCTCACAGAAAGGCCGGGGTAAGGGTCTTGCTCAGGGACCAGTGATGGTAGTGCAGGAGGTCGCATTCAAACCCACAACCTCTTGGTCAAGAGGCGATTGCACTAACCACTACACCAACATCACCACCCAGCCATTGCGGTGAGCCGTCACATATTATCAGATTTTTATTCAACACACTTTTTCTGACCGCTGCTCCTACAGTTTTTGTGCTAGAAACTTCTTTCTAACTCTAAAATATGTGGTCTATAGCAGTATGGAGTGCTTACATACATGTTTTTGATACACTCGTTCACGAGTTCTGTCCATTTTTGTCCGTTTTTTTACAGTCTAACATGGAGCTCAAATTGCGATTCTTTACTGCATGGCCAGTGTTCTTTACAAAGCCACCAAATCTGACATGAGTCTTTGCATATCTGTAACCGTCACAACCCACACTCGTCTTCTTGCTTTTATCATCCCTCATTCATTCCCCATTCGCTTCAGTGCACTTTAATCAAAGTCTTTCTACTCGGCCAGTTTTCACATCACAGCTACAAAACTTGAGCAGTCACGCTGGCTTTTTCTTGCGGAAATGCATCTCTAGCTCATTAAAAAAATATACAGGCTTTCATTAAAAAATATCCCCGACAGTTGAGCATATTTACAGTTCAAACCTTAGCATAACTGTTGATTAATCGTAATTGAGGTGAAAAGTTCAATTAATCGTGATATTGATTGAGGTTGTACTGTATCGCTCCGCCCTGCTTGATAGTATGCATGTTTTCTCCCCATTTTTTCCATCATCTATAATTTAGCTCATAATTTGGCTTGACCTTATTATATTATGCAACCTGTTATTCAGCTTTTCAACTTCACTGACCTTTCTCTTACTCTAATACGCCAACGCCAGGATCCACTCACCTGGAAACAAAAGCCAACGCCGTCTTTCCTGTGTGGAGTTCCAGCCAACACACGCAGAACAAAGTGACACTTCTGTAATCAGATCCTGGGAATCACCGAGTAGCCGGCCGAGGGTAAAGCTGAGGCGGTTTGATAGACAGCACACTCTGCACACGCCTGCGATGTTGCGAAAATATTTGAGGGCATCTATACGTGTGTGTGCTGTCAGCGTTCCCCAGAGCGAATATGCAGCACCTTAAGCTGATTTTATTACAGAGTAAAAGTCTCATTATCATTCTCAGAATTTTTATTGTGTTAAGTAGCTGTGTTTCATGTGTTTCTGGTGCATTTATCTGGAATGGTAACTTTACAGAGCCTCACTATTTTATCCTCTCAGTACATTTTTGCAGTATTCAGGTGTTTGCTCCATATTTGCGCTTGTGTGTGTAGGTCATAGTAATTTTTGTGCAAACGTATTGGCCACTCACTTTTCAGTTTGCATGTGCATATTATTTGCATGGTAAAATAACTGAATGTAGTGTTATTGTGATATTTTTGTATTTTACAAGTATGCACTTTAACCTTAAATTTAACTTGGGCTTGGACAGTCTGATTCAGTGCTTTCTAAAAAGCTCTCGTCAAGTCTTAACACTGGGTGTGTAGGTTGAACAGTAAACCAGTACATGAATAAATCTCCATCTGCACGTTCCCTGCCTCTGCTCATAAAGTTTTGTGCAGTTGTACAGCGCATGACTGTAGGGTGGGGCATCTCTTTTCTCCTGAGTATTTGCGACATCATGAAGTTCGACTTCTCCATTGACTGGGATCCAGTATATTCAAACCAAATGTTTCCCGCCTCTGCAGAAAATACATCACCCTTCCTTTGAATCTTCATAGCAGTTTCTGACAAGTTCACGTTCGACTCCATGTCTGTTTGATCACATAATCCAGCCACTTTGTACAGCTTGAACTGTGTGTTGTAACCGAATCCCGTACAAGACTGCTGAGTGGAAACGTCCTAACGTCGGGTTTCCCTGCTCTGCTGAGTGAGCCAGTGTTCTGAATAATTCACCGGATGTCCTCCCCTCTCCTAAGCTCCTGTAATCTGCCTGTTTAAGGGCCGCTCGGATCACTACCATGTCCGAGATCGTCTTGGGATGCTTTCACGTTCATCAGTTACAGAGTAGGAAGGGCATCATCTCGCACCTCTCACGCTCTCACTCGTTCACTCTTATTCACTCTCCTACTCATCTCCCGTCTTCTTTTTTATTCATGTGCAGTTCTCATCACAGAAGAGATTGTGTAAAGACGTTAACTGCTAGCTGGGGAGGGAGAGGTTTAAGGGTGTCTTTCATCAAAATATGAATAATTTAATTTAGTTTATTGGTATTGATGTAAATTTCAAATGCGTCTCGGCCAGGTTTCCGCAAGCTAATGGCATTCAGAGCAGAGGATCAGCAAAATTGCAGATGAAATGTGTATGTCGTCCATTAGCAGATTTAAAACGGCAGTCGTGAATTTCAATTAAGTTATTATTCATGTCAGCTAACAGCTATAATAATCGTCTGCTGTGGATATAACTGCTCGGGAATCAAAGCCGCCGCCCCTATAGTGGAAGCTCATTAAATTGTTGTGCATCACATAGTCAGCAGCAGATGTGTAGGACAGCAAACTCACTCAAGAATCAGGCTGTTAGTTTGAGAGAAGCTGCATTTTTGCTTCTCCGTTTCCTCCTTCTCCCTGTGTAATGAAGCCCAGGTCTGCAAGCCCCTTTTTTGTGGACATATGGGAAATGAGGAAGATGCCTCATTAAAAAAAAAATCCTGTCACCAATGCACACGAGCTCACAGCCGTCTGCTGCAGCTAGTGTTTTACAGGGGTGTTTTCACTCAGGCATTGAGAATGCTGAATAATTCACCATATTCACTAAGAAAACTCCCTTTCATCCTGTCCATCTCCACCTCCAGCACAGCACAGAACAGAGAGAAGCAAAATAAACTGGTGAGAAAAGAAGGTCGGTTCACTGCGCATCTCGGAATGCTGCGTTTTCAAAGGCATGTCTGCTGAATTTTTGCTATGTTGCATAAAGGCCTTGCTTAGCTAAATGAATCACAGATTGTAGATTGTAGTGTCAGTGATTTTTCCCACCTTAACAAGGAATTTTGAGATAAATCATGGAGCTTATTGGCTTACATCTATAGTGTGCCCTACTTCAATTATTTGATGAAGTCCTTCATTCGCATTTGCATCCAGCATCCTTGAGATAGAGAGAGATGGAGATGGAGTTTTCAGTCTGTTTAAACTGGATTGACTATTTTATCTTGATCAGTCTTAAATTTCCATAATCAAAATAAACAAGATCAGAAAATGTTCTACCTTTTCATCGACCTCATGATCTCATGAAAACACTTTTCGTTATGTCAAGATCATGAGATCTTACCGTGATCTGAAGATAATGAGAAGAGAAATGGCCTCTGTTGACTTCTGTATTGGCATCTTGTGAAAGCGAGTGATTATTTGTCATTGTGAACACACCACAGCACAGCACACAGTGCACCACAACCAAATGTGACCTCTGCATCCGTGAAAAAGCAGCGGGCAGCTAACAAGCACCCGGGGAGCAGTGCCTGGGGACGGTACCTTGCTCATGAGTACCTCAGTGGTAACTTTACCAGCCCTGGATTCAAACCTGCGACCTTCTGATCACGGGCGTTACGCCACCATCTGCCCATCAGCACCCTGTATATTTATTTAAAAATATTTCAATCTTAACAACATCCTTGTCTATGAGGAAGTTCTTGTTTCCCTTCCTCTCCTCCTCCATCCCCTCACTCTTCTCCTCATCACAGTAGCTCTGAGGTTATTGTCCTCTTTCAGAAAAATAACCTGTGCAGTGTTTTCTGAAAAAAAGCGGTTAGTCAGGGTGGCGTCTATTCCGTCTATTCTGCTATTCAAACCCTCACTTCCAGAGTGCTTTCTCTGCACTTGTTGGCGTCATCGGGCAGTTTAATTTTATTAATTTTGTTCCTGGGGCGTAGTAAAGGTATTTGTTGTCAAGGCGGCCGCCTTAGCTATAAAGCGCTGCATGAAACCCTGCTGTGATCTTGAGGTAGGCAGATGCTAGCCTGTCAGAGGGTCGGCCCCATGATCAGAAGGTTGTCGGTTCAAGTACCAGACTGGTAAAGATACCACTGAGGTACCTCACTACTTTTCTAAGTGGCTTCACATTTTGACTTTTTAGTTAATACTGACTTCAGATCAGCTTGTATAACTTTGTTGAATAAATGATACACCAATCTGGTACAGAGAAATATCTCAACAGCTAACAAGTCTCGAATAACAGAACTACTAATTACATCTCACTAGTTTGTGACATACTTTGATGGACTGAAAGGACTAAGCTAAAATGAATAAACGTATCTCTGTTTCTTGCAGGGCCAATGAAGTGGCAGCATGTGACCACCTGGAGAAAAGACACAGAAGGGCTAAATAACTTGATCACATATCCGTAGCAGATAAAAACAACAGTGCTTTTCTTTGCCAAGTCCTACTGTCTGACCTCAGCCCAAGACAGCGATACAAAGATGAACCCTGCCAAGAATACATCTGGATGGGAGATGACACATTCAGGACATCACTCTCACATCTGCTTTCGTCTGGCGTCTATTAAATGAATTCTGTGGAAAAAAGTTGGAAATCATCCAATAGAGTGATATTATACATATTTTACCAGTGATCTGCTGTTTTTCTCAAGATGTTTCTACACCCAGGTCGATCCCTGGGACCCTGTGGCTAAGGCAATAATGCTAAGGAGTCTGGTGCTCAGAAAGGCATTCCCAGTGTGTCTATAAAGCCTCCTCCCCACGTTCTATGGAGGCAGAGCATACCCGGCCGGCCGATGGGGAGCGGTCCGGTGGGCAACAGCAGCCTGGGTCCGAATCTTCACTTAGGGGTAGGTTGCAAATTCAGGCTACCTCACGACCAATTCATGGGTCACATGGCCGCCATCAACATAGACAGCCGAAACGCAGCGACATGCTCCAACGACAGCAGCAACAGCAGTCTCAGGCGGGGGAATTACCATGGCAACTTTCTGATGTCCCAGGTCCTTCTAGAGGCAGCTACTCTTCATCTCCTCTTGAATCCTCTCCCCAAGTTTCTCGTGTCGCAAGGACTCCATCTCAGCCCAGTCAGGATGTACAAGAAGGACACCCACCTAGAAGGGAACGTAAACCCCAAAAACCAGGGAAGTACGTGTGCTCGTACTGCGGCCGCCCATGTGCAAAGCCTAGCGTCCTCCAAAAACACATTCGTTCCCACACAGGAGAGCGGCCATACCCTTGTGTTCCATGTGGTTTTTCCTTTAAGACTAAAAGTAACTTGTATAAACATCGCAAATCCCATGCCCATCGTATAAAAGCTGGCCTGGCATCTCGCCGTGAAGAGCACAGTCTTAGCGGACCTGAGAGTGGAATAGTGGGAGAGGAGCAAGAAGAAGGGACCGAAGCAGAGAGCACAGAATCCGAGGACGAGACGGGTCAAAGGCGACCGTCTACTTCTCAGGAAAGGCCAGCTCTGAGGAAAAGCTCCAAGGTTGAACTCTCATTCTCAGAAGAAGGACCAAGGACAGAAGACTCCCAGGCAGTAAAACAGAGGTTGGCTATGCGACTCAGTGAGAGGAAAAGAGTCCCTGTTGCATTACCTGATGAGACCCCTTCATCCTCATTGGGACCTGGGAGTAAGGGAAGCACAGAGTCCGGCTACTTCTCTAGCCATGGAAGTGCCGAGCTCTCGCAAGTGAGCCCTCCCAATGCCAATGCCAAATCTTATGCTGAAATCATTTTAGGAAAATATGGACGATTGGGCCACCAGCAAAGAATTTCACATCAACAGCTTCAGTCACCAACTTCATCATCCTCGGGCCAAGAAGAAAAATCCATTCCTTTCACAGTGCCTACGACACAAGTCATTGAGCACATTACAAAATTAATCACTATAAATGAAGCTGTTGTTGACACAAGTGAAATTGACAGCGTCAAACCTAGACGTTCTTCCATATCGAGAAGAAGTAGTATTGAGTCAGCTAAATTTTCTTCACCCAAAGATCCTTGTGTTTATGATCCAAAAGCAGAAGCTCCAGGCACTAGTGGTAGTCAAATTATTCTCAGTGGTTTTGCCTCTGACAGGCTGCATTCCCAATTAGTTGAAGACACATCTGCTGGTCAATGTCCAAGTGCTGTTCTTCTGAGAAGTCAGTCAGTCCCATCTTCTGGAGGCCAAGATAAACCAGCTAGCATATCTTCACACAGCTTTCGTCTCAGCCACTCTTTTGATGAGCAGCAGGCTGCAGCAGCTGAGATGAGAGTTGTCCACCATCATCGAATGTTAAAACGCCAACCTGCCATTGAGATGCCAATTGGAGTTGACCCTGTAGCAGAAGCTATTCCATCTACTTCCAGCCTGACTGAATCGGGATGGAGATGTGAGGCGTGTGGAACATGCCTGACCACAAAGGACAGTTACACAGCCCACGGAGCTGCCTGCACAAAAAAGCCTTTACAGGAGCCTGAGAAAAAAGACAGTGGTATACGAGAAGATCGTCCACAAATAATGCACTATAAGTTTAAAGCGATGGCAATGGCCGTGCGAAAAAGAAGGAAAGAAGAAAGCCTTGAGGAGGACCCTCCCAGTCCGGGTCCAGCTGCTGTGTCATTTAGTGGCCAAATGGCTAAGTCAGTGAAAGGAATTAAAGATGATTTTCAGAGATTATCAGGCGCCCTGTCACAAACTGAGCCAGAAAAAATGGGCCCTTATAAAGAAATTTCTGTCATCCAGCACACAAGTTCCTTTGAAAAGCAAGAAAGTATGTCCGTAGAGAGTCAGGAACCAGAAGTTGAGCAAGAAAAATCACAAGAACCAAAACAAGCATCCACATCCAGGTTAGTCCGACAGCCCAACATTCAGGTGCCAGAGATACTTGTAACAGAGGAGCCAGACACTGAGATGGCGTCACCTCCAGGAACAATAAGCATCTCCAAAGAATTTGAGAAGGAAGAATTCCAGTGGCCTCAGCGTAGTCAAAGTCTGGCTCAGCTTCCTGCGGAGAAGTTGCCACCAAAGAAAAAACGTCTCCGTTTGGCAGAAGCGATGCAATCATCGGGGGAATCTAGCTTTGAGTCAGTCTCTCTGCCACGCAGCCCTAGTCAAGACAGTAACGTTTCCCACACCTCCAGTCGATCTGCATCTTTTGAGGAATCTGGAAAGGCTGAACCTGAGATGCAAGTTAGTACATGGAGCTCCCAGGGCTCCCACATGTTGACTGTACCGGGAGTCTATCAGCACTATCCTTCTCACAGGGAAATGCGACGTTCTGCCTCAGAGCAGGCTCCTGCAAGTCCACCACACCCTGCACAGATCGTAGAGACTAGAAGCAAGTCATTTGACTATGGATCCCTGTCCCCAAAACCTACTTCATCATCTTGGAAAGAGAGGCGAAAATGTCTCTTGGTTAAGTATACCACCCTTGGGAAGCCTGAACAGGAAGAACCGTCTTCGAGCATGCAGAGCAAACCAGTATCAGTATGTCAGTCCTATCCTGGCCACTCTGCACTCTCCATTAGCGAGCTAAGAACAAGCAACACATCTAGGCTGCTTAGCAGAGACACATTTGACCCGTCTTTCCAGCTTTTTCAACCCCCACTTACCCTTCCAACTACAGTTTACCAGCTACCAAGTCCGGATTCCTTTTCCCCACGGCAGCTGACCAGATTCCTACCGGTCACAACAGCAATACCCAATGTTTTCCCATCTCCTATGTTTCAGCAAGCCCTCATACATACAGCTCCAGCTCCACTTGACACAAGGCAGCTTCATTTAGCACAGCATCTAGGCTTTCCTGTTCAACCCTTCCCTACCTTGCTTCCTATACAGTACCCTGCTAGTGGTCTTACCATTCAGGTGCCCTCTGGTCCTCCCGTGGGTGAGTCTAGTTCAGCTCCCTCCTCTTCACACAGCCCAGGTCCCTCTTATCACCAACTCGTCGCTCACCACCAACCTCGGCCCATTATTGCCACCTGCCTTGAGCAGCTTGCGCCAGCTGTGTCACTTGTGGTCCCAGTTCGTTTACAGACTCACATTCCTACTTACGGTAGTGCCATGTATACAACCATCTCACAAATTTTGGCCAACACGCGGTCTCAGCAGCCAATCTGCTGTACGGCGATGGTCATTATGGGAAACATTGACAGCAACAAGCTTCAGCGATCTTACCTTAGTCTGCCCACTCCAGATTTGAAGGCCTGCATTCCCATGTCACTTTCTTTAGAGTTTGGAGGAGATTCTTCATCCGATGGAAGCTTTGGGACACTTGGTGCTGGAGGGAGTAAACGAATGCTTTCCCCTGCTGGAAGTCTGGAGCTCAGTTTAGAGGCTCAACGACAACAGAAGCGAGTCAAAGAGGAAGGAGAGGGGGCAGAAGAAGAAGAAGGAAAGAGGGAAGAAGAAAATGTAAGTGGCGAGAAATCTTTGAAGGAGAGCCAGCAGACTGATAAAGAGAGATTGACAGGGACAGTTTGTGGGGACAAACATGAAAAGACAGCACAGAAAACGGAAGACCCAGCGGGGAGCAAGCAGGAGGTTGTAGAAGTGGAAACTGGATCACTAAAAAAGGAGGAAAAGGAAGAGGGGGAGAGGGGAAGATGTGTATCAGTGGTCGACATTTCTGGGAGTTCAACAGACCCCTTATATCCGAGCCTACACACGTCGACATCAGTAAGCTGGTGCTACCTGAATTACACGAAGCCCAATCCATCTGCACACAGAAGTCCACAAACCTCAGTCTATTCTTCTTGGAGCATCAGCATGTATAACCCCAATCTCCCAGGCCTGTCCACCAAAATGGTACTGTCACTCCTGCGTTCTAAACAAACGCATACGTCGGAGATGTACACCATGGCCACAGCACCACCCCTCTCCTCCGGCAAGCTGGTTCATGCTAGCAACGAAAAGCCCAGAGTTACAGAGGTAATATTACCTACTCACGTCAGTTTTATAGCGTGATATACAGATGGTCCCCGAGTTACCGTAGTTCAAATTGAGATATTTCGGTGTTACGATGACGATAGCGATACCCAGCAGGCAAACGTAGCATCATATGTGGTACGATGCCGGGATTTACGCATCTCTCGCCTTGTTAGACGCTCACTCTCGTCAGCGATCAACAGAGACCATGTGTCTCGGGGCCATGTCTCCTGCTGGTAGCCATGTCTCGACTTGCAATATTTTCTAGGGGTCATCGGAACGCGTAAATGGGGGACTGGCTGTCTAGTGTTATACAGTGCATACAGCTTTTTGTGATTACTAATGGTTATCATGTTATGCTCTGGAGTATAGGTACGCACCAAACCGCCCAGCACACCTGTCAAAGTGAAGGAAGAGCCTCAGAGTAAAAAGACTGAAAAAGAGGAGAAGAGTAAAGATGAGACTCCCACAACGTCCAAGCAGAATGAGCTGCCACGCATTTGCATCTTTGAGGGAGGGTGAGTACAAAATGTAAATAAATATTATGATTAAAATTATCAAACTGATTCGCGCCATTGGTTTCAGTCAGTCCCTCCAGGATTTTGTGGGCCTTTTTTGAGATTGCCGCAGCCTAAAATGCTTGACGTTGCAGACACAGTTGCTGTGTTTGTAGGTGTTTTGTTGCAATAAAGTTGCAGGAACAGGTCAAAGTTGCAGAAAAAATTGTGATTTTGTCCCCCTTTATAATGAATGATAATAATTAAAATGAAGGGAACAAAACCACTATTATTTTTATTGACCCTTAATAAAAAATTTTGAAACATTTAGTTATTTTTATCACACGTTTCCTGTGTCTTCTAAACATAACAAGGAAGTGAGTTCGCTGACATACTGTATGGCTCAACGTTTTGCGGGAAACGACAATGATTTGGTCAAAAATAGCTGAAAAGTTGCAGCAACTGCTCAAACTTGCAGGGTAGTAATGAATTCGCAGGGATTAGCTGAATTAGCGTTAATAGTTGCGATTGCAACATCGCGAAATCCTGCGGGGTCTGTGGAGTGTCTTAAAGTAACTGAAATCTGCAAAATATATTGAGTTACAAGTCTCAGTGCAAACTCAGAATGCCTTTTCTTTATCACATATACGTTTTACCAAAGTTTAGAGTTTAGAGATAAATAAACAGTCAAGTGAAACAAATAGCTGCTTAGATGATCAATTTTGGGATTGACACCTCGCTAAAGAAGCAAGACATTTTAACGATGAGAATTCCTGAGAAGGAGTGAAATGCTATGTTGAGAGAAAGTTTTATGTGATACAGCTGTGTAGGTGGTCTAGTAGTTAGGGCCGTCACCTTTGGACCAAGAGATCCCACCTCTGGCACTACTACCACTGGCTCCCTGAGCAAGACCCTTAGCGCCTATGTCCACCAAACGTGTGTTTTTTTCCACTGAGAGCGCTCAGAACCTCACTTCCAGCGCGCTTTCTCTGCACTTTCTCTCAGCGCTCGTCGATGCTAAGTTAGGAAAAGCGTCATTGGGCACTTCTGCGTTCGTTCCTTTTTTCAGCGCGTTTCTTTGAGATGGAGAGAAATCGCATCTTAGCATTAGTGTCCGCGTTTGAAATAGATTCTCACGTCTTTGAGACGAGATTGGGAGCGTGAAAGCTTCTCCAGCTGCTCCAGATACACCGCCATTGTTGTTAGTTGCTCTGGATAAGATCGTCTGCTAAATGCTGTAAATGTAAATGTTAGTGAGTTCTTGACAGTGTACGCCCCGCCCCTTCCTCACATTTTGATTGGCTAGCAAGTGACGAGTGACATTGACGAGTGCGGCACTATTCTAAAAGTTGAACGGACTGAATGGACTTGAAGCGCTCTGAGCGCTGCACCGGCGTCTTTTTTCCGCTAAAGGCGCTTACCGCTAGAAGAAAAACGTGTTTGGTGAACACAGGCCTTTGACCCCAAGTTTCTCCAGTGAGACTATCCCTGAAATTAGAGAGATGTCAGTTGCTCTGGATTAAGAGCGTCTGCTAAATGCTGTAAATGTAAAAATGTAATGTAAATGCTCATTCATTTCAGCCACCATTTAATACCGTACTAAACACGGAAAAGATTGATTTTCACGTTAAATTACGTTAGTCCATCGAGTGTATGCTGTTCTATAATTCCACAGTAACAGTGAGACAAAATCACTTGTGTTAGACACAGTCTTTTCCATGTCCGCTGGGTGGGTGTGATTTCAGTCCAAAAACAGCAGTTCTAGCGTTAATGTGGAGCAGGACTTTTTGCCAACAGAAAGAAAGACACCTGCCAAGTAAAATAATCACTCGTTCCCGTCTGTAAAGAAATCCTTTAGTCAGTAAAGCAGGTGGAGACGTGACGGGGACATGACGTTCCACATCGCCAGGCTTGTCTTGTCTGATATCAACTCTGCACAAACGCTTGGCTTTTGTTAGCGGGATCTCGTCTCGCGCCGGCCTGTTAATGGCAGTTTTGTAGTACTGTCGTGGCTTCTCACAAAGAGGCAAGAGCACGCCGGCCTGCAGCTTTCCCTGCGCTTACCGAGTCTCTCGGCCTCCATTTTGCTTCTACAGTTCTTCAATCACACACCCACACACTCCCTAATCACATCAGTTCTCTCTTTGTGCTCTTTCTCTTTCACTCTATTTCCTCTCCACTGTTTCTCACATCCATCTGTGGTCGCTTATCTCAGCATCCCTTTGCTCTCTGTGTCTTTTTTCTTACTTTCACTTGCTCTTCTTTCCAAGGCAATTAATGATACAAAGAGGCAGCAGAAAGCCCATATTTGAAGAAGACAGACTCTCTCATTCTCTTTCTTGTCCTGTGCTCTTGGTTGCACCGCATGTATACACAATGCACATCACACACTTCCAGTGTCTTTAGATCCTCAAGCCTGATTCCGCTTCCTTTCAAGAGCCAATTTAAGTGACCTAATAACGTCAACATGTAGTGACTTTAGTGATTATTTGTCATTGTGAACACACCACACTGCACCACAACAAAATCTGACCTCTACGTTTGACCCATCCGTGAAGGAGCAGTGGGCAGCTTTTTTGTCAGCGCTCAGGGAGCAGTAATCGTCAACGATTAGGGAATTAGCTCCACGATCAGAAGGTCACCAGCTCAAGTAACACTGAGGTACTCATGAGCAAGGTACCGTCCCCAAGCGTCCACTGCTCCCACTGCTCCCCAGGCGCTGACAAAAAAGCTGCCCGCTGCTCCTTCACGGATGGGTCAAATGTAGAGGCGTTACCAACATTGGGTCCCTGAGCAAGACCCTTAACCCTAAGTTGCTCTCAGGGGAACTGTCCCTGAAATGAGGAAATGTAAGTGGCTCTGGATAAGAGCGTCTGCTAAATGCTGTAAATGTAAATGCTGCGCTGTGCTGTGGTGTGTTCACAATGACATTTGATTGTGGGATGCATTGTGACATCGTATTGAATCTGATCATTGTAATGGGATCGAATCGTGAGACCAGTGGAGGTTCACGTCTCTAGTTTATATATAATACATGAATTAAGTTCACAGCATTAAAATGTGCATTTAATATGATTTGGTTTGCTTCTGTCATCCACCCTTTTAAGTGTTGAAACCAATATTTCCAATCTTTGCTGGTTATAGACAGTGATGGGAATAACAGCGTTAAAATAACGGTGTTACTGTAAAAAAAGTCATTTTTCAGTAACGGGTAATCTACCCAATTACTGTTTCCACCGTTACAACACCGTTACCGTTATTGACAATGACATGCGACGCGTTACTGTTATTAAGCTGTTTTCATCCGACCAAGCTCTCAGCTACAGGAGCGCAAAGCTTTTATCTTTTCTTTGGTGAGGGGCGAGACGACCGCATAAGGGATGATGATTGGCTACGGTAGAGTACAAGCACAATTTAATTTAGACATATTTGATCGCCAGTTGCAGCCTGTTGGTGTGCAATAAATATGAAAAGTTCTAAAACATCTGTTGTGTTTTATCATTCTACTATTATATACACAGTAATGACCAAATCTACAATGATACATTAAATTTGATGGGTGTCTTGTCTCACATTGTCCCACAGCAATATTAGAAAAGTGTAGATTTGTGTACAATGTTTTCTGTTAAAAATGTATTATTTTATTTATATTTAGACTTTTATTCATTTTAAGTGTCTATTTCATTAATCACACTTATTTAATAGTCAGTGTTATTACAAATAATTGAACATACAGCTAAATTCCCATCAAAGGGGGGACGGCGGTCCACATTTTTGACATATTTGAACATTTTTTAAAAATGTAATGCATAAGTTACTTTCCTGGTAACTAGTTACTTTTATAATGCTGTGACTCAGTTACTAACTCAGTTACTTTTTGGAAGAAGTAAGTAGTAACTATAACTAATTACTTTTTTAAAGTAATGCACCCAACACTGGTTATAGAGGATTTATTATTTTAACATAATATAGGGAAATGGATTTAAGCATGTGCAGATTGCAATGAAATTCCCTTTTTAACTTCTTCAGAAGAGAACATTTTTAATCAAATGAAATGCATTATGCAGCAGAGCAAGCACAGGACTCCTGGGTTCAGCAAAAGTCAAATGTTACTGTCCAAATGGAGAAAGAACATTTGGCAGTTTTAGTTAAACACGTTAAGACAAACACTTTAAAAGACAAGTATGGGGTGAGCAATTTCTGGGTATTGCTGATGATTGCGGTCTAAAACCAGATTCACTGATTCTGTTTTTACTGGCCTGGACACCCAAAGTAAGGACAAAGTATAGGTTTCCCCCGTGCTGGCAGCGAGGTGACGCTGGAAACTAGAACGGCTAGTGAGTTCCATCCTGGTCCTCTGCAGAGAAGTTAAAATGTGAGTGTGGGAACCTTGTCAGTGATTTTATTTGTTGTCATTTTGTTTACTCTCTCTCCGTCTCTTTCTGTCTTTCTCTCGACAGGTATAAGTCAAATGAGGAGTATGTATATGTGAGGGGGAGGGGAAGGGGAAAATACGTGTGTGGTGAGTGTGGGATCCGCTGCAAAAAGCCCAGCATGCTGAAGAAGCACATTCGCACTCACACAGATATCCGTCCCTACGTCTGTAAACACTGTAACTTTGCCTTCAAAACCAAAGGTGAATATCTAGAGGTCCTCAAAGTTACTCAGACGAGATCGAACGGCGAACGTAGCTTTGAGATGTGAAATCTGTTCTGCTTCCATCAGGGAACCTCACGAAACACATGAAGTCGAAGGCACATGGGAAGAAATGCCAGGAGATGGGGGTGTCGGAATCATCCATAGATGAGCCGGAGGCTGAGGAAGCAGGTGGGATGGTCCGAAATGTGATAAGATTCTCATCCTCAAGTCAAAGCCAACTTTATTGTCTTCTCTACTTTATACATGTATATACGACGTGGCTCCAGTTTCTACAGTACAAACAACCAGTAAGGCACACAGAGTAAGCAAATATACGTAGACTGTTAAATATGTGACCCTCCACGGCAAAACCAGTCGCTTGTCGCAACGGAGGTTTCTGAGAAAAACAAGCGTTTATGTTGCGTGGGGTAAAATTTTTTGTTTTTAGTGTTTTGAAACAGTGGAAGGTCTATAGTGTACTGTTGTGAATCAGTTTCGCTGAAAAACGTACCCTTTCCATCCTAAAAACGTGACTTTCTTGAGGTGAGGAATTCAATTCCAGCAGAATGTTAAAAGTTTCTGTTTTGGCCGCTCTACTTCAATATTTACGGTAAATCCACTGGTTGACTATTTTGAAAATTTGCGACAAGCGACAAGGTTTTGCCGTGGAGGGTCACATATATTTAAAAAGGGATTCACAATAATATCCCAATCGTATCGGAATCGGACGATAATTTTTTTTTGTTAAGTCAACTGCATGTTGGAAAGGTAGCGCTTGTGCCAGGCGTGTCCAAATTCCCGGGTGGGATTTTATACGACCCGTGCCTTCTGTCTTAAAATGTGTGGCGTTATTTTGTGGCAAAATTCTGAGCACGCAATGGAACGTTCATAAGCAAAATGAGTATTCAGTAATTCTCATATCGTGCATTCCTAATAAAACTCCAAACTAGAGGTAGAAAAAGAGTCTGTGGAATTCAAACAGTTATCGTCCTGCAATTATTTTTTTTGCATTGAATGTGCATTTGATCTGCAGCAGTTGAATATTAAAATTGTAAACGCAGTCAAACGAAGAAAAATGACAATTAAATTGACTATCAGGACGGAGACACTCATTTTAGCACACTTTGTCCAGATGAGAAATTATACACTTTCACCTCTCACGGCAGTTAAATCAGTACAGAGACACATTTATGTACCTGAAATTTATCATTCACTCGTCGCGGCCCAAACCTTTAAACCTTGGAAAATCACGAATGCGCTTGTAGACGCTGATGAATGTTGCCGTGCTTTTTCACACGGCCGCGCGACGGTGCGACGTGCTCTCGAGTCTGTGAAGGCCAGTGCAAATGGACGGCCGTGCCATAAAGAGAAACGTTCTGATCCGGCCTCCATTTTCAGCTTGTACTCGCCGATAGCAATAAAAGCCACCAATCGCTTTCTCCCTGACACACCAACGAGCACCAAGGACACTTCATTCAAGCACTTTTCATTCAGCAGGATTTAAATAGTGTTTGTGAATGAAGGAGGCACGACTCAGTTATAAGAGCTGCTTATATAATATATAATGTATTTCTACACTTATTTTAGTCGGTCTAACTGCTGCATCTTCTTCTGTTTGCCTCATGCTCACGCAGACACCGTTTGTGATCAGGGTTATATTTCACCAGACGTTCTGTACTTTTATTTATTGTTCCAACCACTAAAGCACGTTAGTCGGGTAATTAGTTTGGTTTATCTGCACCGAGGGGGTGGTGGTGGTGGTGGTGGAGCTCGTGGGTTCAGATCCTATCTCCTGCACGACGACCACTGGGGCCCTGAGCGGGACCTTCACACCAGAGATGCTTCAGGGAAACCTGTAACCAGGAAACAGACGTTGCGAGGGCTGGGCGACATGACCTCAAATCATAACCACGATTAATTGGGACATTTTACCTGGATTACGATTAATGAACAATTATTTCGTGAGGTTGTTTTTTGCCTCGTAGTTCACTGTGACTAGGTTTGATCAATATCAATGCCCTTGTCGGTTCTGCCCGTCAATCCACTTCCTTATCAGTTCTCTTATCGATTCCTGAGTAGCTTTTAAGTACGAAGAAAGTAGTTCTACACAGTCTTCCACAACAAAAGCAACTATTTCAACCATGTCTGTACAAGACTGTGAACATGAGCATATTCATATTCATATTCATATTCAGGGTTGTTATTATGCAGAGACATTCTGTGGCTTAGTGCTATGATAAAAAATAAGGTTAGTGCAGGTGGAAACACTTCTTTATCCACTTGGAATCCATCTGGATATAGAAAAAAATATTTAATAACAAATACTGCATTTTTCTATGTTTATTTTTTACTCTCTAACATTATAGAATGAAAAAAATAATTTCTGATTAATTGAAAATAAAGAAATACTATAGTTTTGACCATTTGGACTCATTTTTGTCTATAACTCATTTTTGACCCATTTCTGGGGGAGAAGTACATTTTCGTCTTGAGGGCGTTCCATATGAGAGCCGCGGCACAATAGCGCTGTGGACGCGCGACGGGAATAAATAAATATCAAGCAAATGTGTGTACTGTGAGTAGAACGCTGGTTGTTGTTATTTATCAGCTAAAATATAAGTTTTGTCTAATACATGGGAAGATTTAACTGAACTGGAAGCTTTTAGTGATTGTTGGACTTCCCTGAGTCGTGCGCGCTAACAAACAGTGTGTGTGTTTACATCTGAAAAATATCATTTATGCGTCATGATTCCTCCTGGTGTGACGTGATGCACCGCGACGCAAAACTTAGGGGAAAGCAGAAAACGTGGTGCTGGGAAACGAGAGAATCGTTAAGAAGAATCGATAACGTTGGAGGTGAACAATTCTGATGGAACTGATCAGTCGGAACCGGGTCTGAGTCGGAACCGGTTTTCGATTGCCACCCCTATGTCTGACAGAATTCCTTTTTTAAAGTATTATAAATGTATAAATATTCATAATAATCATCACAGGTGAAATTATATCGATTAGAGGGTCTGGATTTTAGTTTCGATTAATTGCCCACCTCTAGAGGTCACTATAACTGCAAATGTAAATGAATAACAGGTTGCATGAGGACCACCGAGTTTAACCTTTACCCAAAATTTACCCCGTTCCTTTCCTCCAGGGACCAGTGAAGGCCAGGTGTACGAATCGGAAGAGCAAGCGGCGCATCAGTTTTCCGACTTCGAAGACTCCGAGGACGAGGATGACGATGAGGAGGAGGAGGACGAGGACAATGAGGAAGAAGAGGAGGAGCTGTCCTCGTCCCACGATGACGCCCCCTCGTCCTGCTCCACCGACACCCACCAGTCGGACGGCGGTCAGGCCGACCTCTCAAACCCCGCCGTCGCCCTCCCGGAGAGAGACGACCACCCCTCCCCCTGCCGACCCTGGAGTGGCCGTCGCGCCGCGTCGCCCGGCAGCAAGAGGGCGCTGTTCTCCCGTAAGGCCTGGGCGGTGTCTCCCAGAGCCTTCTCCCCCGCAGGTGAAGGGTCGCCTCTCAGGAGTTTGTCCCCGAGGCTTGAGCTCTCGTCCCCGGGTCGCCATCTCTCCCCCTCCCCAGAGAGAGGCCCCTCCCCGGCCCGAGCCTCGTCGTCCTCCTCCTCCCCTTCCTCACCCTCTTCCTCCTCCTTCAGACCCCCCTCCCCGCTCCGCCCCCTCTCCCCTGGCCGATACAGGAACTCCAGACCGCACCTCTCTCCGTCCCCACTTCCACCTCCACACAGGCACCACAGCTCCCCCAGCCTGCTGCCCTGGGACTCCAGCGCTCCGGCCAGAGAGAGTCAACAGGTAGGACTCTGATGAGATGCTGGTTTCTTGTGGGGTTGCACGATATGGGAATTATTGGCCGATGCCGATATCCAATATTTTTCATGCTTATATGTGACCCTCCACGGCAAAACCAGTCACTTGTCGCAAATTTTCAAATTTGAGTTATGTTTTCATGAAAGGGCATAAATCAAGCTTCAAAACGATACCTATACATACCGATAAAACGATACGACGACATATGACTGAGATATCAACGTTCAAAGGAGTCGGGTTTCTCCTGTCACGCCAAGTGAGAAACGGAGAAATCCGCCTTTGAAGTTGACTATCGCCGTAGCACTCACAGACACTTGGTGCGGTCGCGGCTACGTTTGCATTTACGGTAGCCTACGCTGCATTCACAGCCACACGGATAGCCTACCTGCGTTAGGTTAACTGAACTCGGGAGACGGAGATGGATTCCAGAGAAATATCTTCGCGCTAGTCAACCAGTGGATTTACCGTAAATATTGAAGTAGAGCGGTCAAAACAGAAACTTCTAACATTCTGCTGGAATTGAATTCCTCACCTCAAGAAAGTCACGTTTATAGGATGGAAAGGGTAAGTTTTTCAGCTAAATTTATTCACAACAGTACAGTATAGACCTTCCACTGTTTCAAAACACTAAAAACAAAAAATCCAACATTTTACCCCACGCAACATAAACGCTCGTTTTTCTCAGAAACCTCCGTTGCGACAAGCGACTGGTTTTGCCGTGGAGGGTCACATATTTGCCGATACCGATGCTGATAAATGAGAAAAAAACTAGATATTTTGCTCACCAAAGTCCACTGCACGCTTAGAATTTTGGCACAAAAATAACGCCGTAACTCTGACATTCCTAACGCAGAGCCACATCAAGCGAGCATGAAGGCAGAGAGGAGCGAGGGCACAACATTTCAAGAAAAAGTCACTTCCCGCCCTATGTAGTGTACAAAGTCAAATAAGGCACGTGTGACACTCCATGTGCACTACCTAGCGCGTAGAGAGCCGTTAAGCGTCAACCCCGGCTATTCGTATTGATAAGAGCGTCTTACCTACCATACTATTAAGTGCAGCAGTGTGCGGTTTGGGACCAACACAAATGTTGGCGCCTGCAGGCAGGGTTTAGATTTTGCTGGTGAACGTTCCACTACGCGCTCGAATAACACCATACATTTTAAGACACGAGGTGCGGGCCGTATAAAATCCCACCTCGGACTTTGGACACGCCTGGCACAAGCGCTGCCTTTCTGATGTACAATAAACGCAACGTAAAACATTGGCTGGAAATACTGGTCAAATCTATGCACTGGTCCGATGCCGATGACGTAAAGAAAAGTAATGACCGACCGATTCTGATATTGGGGATGAAACATCAAAAACAGAAAATACACACTCAACACCGAGACAACTCAAGTCTGACGATCGCTGGCGAGAGTGTCGGCATCTCACAAGGAGGGACATGTGCACATCCCGGCAGCGTCCCCACGTATTCTACTACATACGATGCAACTCTTGACTAACAAGTACAGAAGTACAGTAGGGACCAAAGTTTCCGAGTATGTTTTCTGGGATTCTCGCAAGAGAAGAACGTCTACATTCCGTTTGGTCGCCGGCCGCTTACGGCCAAAACACGTCATAACTAATTTGCGTAGTTAAGCTGCCTTCAACTTTTTTTTGTCGCTCTAGTCGCCCAAACTTTGACGCTCGTGGTTTTTGTCAATAGAAAGTCACTTGCTTCTGGCGATTTTTCAGCTTTAGTAGCTTTTGTTGTGAAGGTAGCATGATATGTGGTAGTATGTTTTTAAGGGGACAGTATGTGGACCCTCACTGGGGAAAGTGAATTTTTAAATTTATTAATCAAAATCACTGACCTGGGCCGGATGAAGTCGGTTAGCGGTTCAGACTGTTGGATTCATTTTCCGTTAATTACCATCTTCTGCTGATCTTCTTGTGTCCCAAAATGTATAAAAACAGAATCTGGATCTAAATATTTGGATTGTATAACCATGTCTCCCCCTGCAGGACAGGCCCGGTACTCCCGGCACGCCTCGACCTCGACCTCGACCGAGTCCTCCTGCACATTCCGCCCCGCTGGCACCGGCCCTGCACCCCGCACCCCACCTCCCAGTCACGGCCAGAAGCGTGGACCGCACGTTCAGCCACCTCCCCTTACACTCCCAAGCGCAGGCCCGCATGCCTTACCACATGATCCCCATCGGAGGAATCCAGATGGTGCAGCTGAGGCTCAGATCCTGCCCCAAACTGGAACGCAGCTCGTCCTCCGCCTCGTCTCCCACCTCCCCCAAAGAGGACGCCCCCTGGAGCTGGCGCCCCGAAACCAGCCCGCTGTTCGGGCGTCCCAATTCGAGCGGGACGCGGGCCGTGACTTCGCAAGAGTCGCCCGGCCCCACCAGGAGTTCCACGACGTCGCCCAAATCTCCCCCGACGCTGCACGAGGGGCGAGAACAAGACAAAAAGCAACGCGGCGGCTCGTGGGCGTCACAAATTTGCCCCTTCGTTCCCGAGGTGTCTCAAGTCGGCGGAGATCCTGTCGAAGGAGCGGAGAGGACTTCACGCCCCACAGAGGAGGTGGGAACCTCCTCTCCCTCCTCCTCCTCTTCGCAAAGGAGCAGACGTGTTGCGGAGCCGGAAAAAGGGTCAAAGGAAGACCCAGTCCAGTCGACGTTGAAGGGAAACACAGGAAGTAAGTCCGTTTGTCCGGGTTCGAGCAGAGACGGCGCAACAGACAGCACTTAAAAGCCTTTGTGCTCAAATGTCAACAGTTTCTCTGGATTGCTACTATGATTATTGTTCTTTTTGGTTTTTGTAATGCTCGTTTGTTTTTTATACAACTTTTCAATACTGTTGGTAACTTGGTAAATGTTTGTTTTTGCAATATTCAAGATTGTAATACGATGCACTTTTTTGTTTTTTGTTTGTTTGGACAAAATATTTCTGTAAATCTTATCACTTCTGCCCACCTTTATCTTTACTGACATTACAATCAACCTTAAGGTATCTATTTGAATATGTATATGTAAGAAAATACTTGTGGAGATTTACTTATGATTATAAATGAGTTTATAAAAGACCAAGGTAAATAATTAAACACAGAGTGATTCCAATATCTTGTCCCTTGTCCAGTATTACTCAAATATAGTAACGTGTGCCTTTTTTTGTCAGACTTTTTTGCTTCAAGTGTAGACAACGATGGAAGGCTGTGAATTCTTTTTTTATTTTTAATATTGCATTTTTGTTTTGTGTTTTTAGTGAGGTTTTGTGTTTGGGGGCTTATTCCTCTGTTTTATGTTTTGTTTTCCTTGTCAGGCCTGAAATCAGGATGAAGGAGTACAGAGAGTTTTGCAAAGAAATTGCACTGAAGTCATATTTTTATATAGAAATAACGGAAATGATTAGATATTGAGTCTGTACAGATAAGACTATGGTCCATATTTATTGTGAAAATATGAAAAAAAGAGGTTTTGTTTAGTTTTTGAAATAATTTTTATTGCAATTTTTATTCTTTATGGTTTTTTTTTGTAATTTTCTGTTACATTCTGAAGACTTGAATTTAAGAAACTGGACAGGGTGACGGTGGAGTTGGTTGAAAGCTGCAGGGTTTTCGGGTGGTTCAGAAGCTTCCAAATTTGCCACAAGATATCTATCATTTCTGAATCAATAAAGATGCACCACCAATTACTAAACCTGTCTAATTCCCTCATGTTATTTACGTCGTTCCTCTCGTTTACCAACAGGTGGTGTATTTTCCCTCTGTTCACCTTCCCGCTCTTAAACGCGTCAGCGGACTGTCAGGAATATTTTATAGTTTTCCTGAGAGAGATAAAGCCCAGTTCACTTTGAACTTCCTCTTTAGTCAACCACACTGTACTTAATTCAACATGTACAAAACAAACACAACACGTGCGTCCACACACACACACGCGCGCACGCACACACGCACACACAGACACGCTTTGCCTTATTTATTTATATACATAGTGTGTGTGGCTACGTTCACACTGCCATGCTGAAGTGACTCAAATCGGATTTTTTTCCCTTAACATGACACAGATCTGATCTTTTCAGGGCTGTGTGGACACGCAAATCTCATCTTTTCAAATCGGATTTGTGTCACTTTCATATGTGGTACTAAATCCGATACGTATCCGATTCGCGGCCATGCGACCTGAATGTGAACGCTCAGATCAGAATTCATGTGGCTTTTTGCTTATACGCATGCGCTGACATCATCAGCCTGCACCGGCAGCGCGGGAAGGTAGAAATGGAGGAGAGCTGCGATAACAGTCAGTGGAAGGACGGAGAAGTTGGGGATTTAATTGACTTTTTTTCTCTTTTTCCACCTGCTCATTTACAGCTGTTTCACTGTCTGTCGTCCTCCAGAGCAAAGTGCGATACATGCGTGAGCTGCTAACGTCGTCCCACAGATATGACGTTTTTTGTTGTTGGTGACGCAGTTGACCCGTGTAAAAACGTATCAGTGTGCACATGCATGACGTTTCGGAGGACCGATGCGTTCACATTGCAGGCAAAGGGCAATAAAATTATTTGGAAAATAGAAGTAGCAAAATAAATTAGGTGTAGATTAATGAAAACAGAATCTATACAATGTACAACAAAACTACACCAACAATAAATAAGGAGACAATATTAGTATAAATATTAGTATAAATTTGTGTTGGTGATATCAAAATCACACCTGTCTGATTGCCGTAACAGGCTGACTGAAAAAGTCTCATTTCTCTAAGATCCTGACAAAACGCTGTTTCATCAACTTGACATTATTATAGTTGTGTAATTTTTGAGTACATTTTACATTTACAGCAGCTCTTACCCAGAGCCACTTACATTTCCTAATTTCAGGGACAGTTCCCCAGAGAGCAACTTAGGGTTGAGGGTCTTACTCAGGGACCCAGTGTTGGTAGCGCCAGAGGTCGGATTCGAACCCACAATCTCTTGATCCCAAGGTGAACGTCCTACCACTAGGCCACCAACACCCCCAAGTCTCATCATCATTCGGGTTTTAGATTTTCTAAAAAAAAAATCAGTCATATGTTCGTGTAATTTACATCACAGCCAGATCAGAAAATTGTGGTATTTTATTTTGCTCATGTTGGCTTTTTGGTTGAGAAAAAAGCTGATATATAAACTGTAAGAGGGCGGCTCAGGGAGGTATAGATACTGTATTTATAAATATATAGAATATTTAGAAATATAAGCTTGTTACGTTCAAATTTAGTACAAATTTAAATATAGGTTTCATGTTTTTCTTGATCACCTTAAACCTTCTTGCTGAAAAGCCACCCGTGAAGGAGCAGTGGGCCGCTGACACGGGCAGCACCTGGAGAGCAGTGCTTGAGGACAGTACCTTTACCAAACCGGGATTCAAGCCGGTGACCTTCTGATCACGGGGCGAACACCCTACCGTTACGCCAGCAACTGCACCAAGATTAGATCCATATGTTCCAAAGATGGAACAAAAATGGTCAAATCTAATAGTCTTGAACGGAACGGAAATATAATGTAGAGCGCAATTAATAAACGACATGTCAGTTGTGTTTAGGTGCACGTTTGTGGAACAGACAATGTAATCAGACAATATAAACTTATCAACACGGGTCAAATCAACTAATAAGTGAACACTCATCAGGTCAGCGTTATGAAACAATAATAACTTCTAACCCTCCTGTTTGCTGCGCTGTGATCGTTTAAGACAACGCTTTAAGTTTTCATGAACGTGACTGGAATTTAGGACTGATTTTCCTCCAAAAACACAGTTATATCACATTTTAAGAGTTGCAAAACATGGTGTTATAAGACATAATAAAACACAATGCCGCAGACGTTATACGGTTACCTTACATAACGTAAATACTCTTGCACAATATGAGGCGTTATCATCAGGTGCTGCCGTTACAAAAGCATGTCACTGATATGCAGCTAAGCACAGTTAAAGTAGTATTTTATGAAATGTCTTGATTTCTGTAAAACCCATTTCTTAGTTTGTATTATTTTTTCCAAAAGCGCTCTTGTTAATACTGAGGGTCGACCGATTATCGGGGGCCGATATTAGGCATTTCTCAGATTCTCTGTGTTTAATTCTGACCATCACTGATATTTAGTAATTACAAGGTGCGCTACTGTGGCTCCACTGCCGTCTCTTCTCTCTGTGACGTTTGCTCTCGACTCGCTGCTTCATTTAATGTCCTGCTCACAACAGTCTCTGATTGGCTGTATGTCAGACGAGCAGTAGCCAATCAACGCTGAAGCCATGTTGTCACTCACACCACCCTCACACACGAGCGCAGCGTAAAGCTCAGAGAAGAGGAGAGAGGAGAGTTTCAGCTGAGCTTGGTGTTTGTAAAGTTCACATTTTTGACAGATTTTCTTTTCTTTTTTGCATATCGGTTTCAAATATCAGTTATCAACCCGTTAACTAGCGATAATCGGTATTGATATCCGCCCTGAAAAAACTATCCGTCGACCTCTAGTTGATACCAATTTACTGGAAGCTCCTGACACTAGAATTAAAACACCGAGCAGCATATGGATTATTTGTTATACAGACGTTGTACATTAAATTATTCTGATTAACAAAATCATTTTAATACAAGACAACGGGCCTCATTCACCGACTTCATTCATTCATTCATTCATCATCATCGCTTAATCACAGCTGGGGTTGCCGGGGGACCGGAGCCAAACCCGGGAACTTACGGGCGCAAGGCGGGGACCAACCCTGGGCAGGCGCCAACACTCCGCACACGCACTCACACACACATTCACACCTTACGGGGACAATTTAGAGTCGCCAGTCAACCTATACTGCATGCCATTGGACTGTGAGAGGAAACTGGAGCACCCGGAGGAAACCCACGCGTACACAGGGAGAGCATGCAAACTTCACGCAGAAAGACCCTACGGTTCGAACCCAGGACCTTCAGGCTGTGAGGCGGCAGCGCTAACCACTGTGCCACCGTGCCGCCCCAAGAAGAAATGAGTTTGACAAGTTTCTCACGTCGACCAATGTTTTCTTATTTAAGATTTGTTCTTTGGTGAAGAGCTGAACATACACCTGCTGAAGAGCAGACCTTCTTTTACACGTCTGTTTGTGGAAAGCATTAACGTATCGGGTCTTGTTGAGTTCCTCAGTTAATAATATTACACAGCTGAAGAGGCGTCGACCTCAATAACGAACACTGCCTGGTGAATGAGGCCTGATGTGAGTAAACACAAAAAGCAGCATTTCATTACAATTCAATTTTATTTATATAGCGCTCTGAACTACACCGTCACAAAGCACTTACATACAACCAGCCCCGACCCCCAACAAGCCCCTCTCTGTCTCTCTCTATCTGTCTGTCTCTCTCTCTCTGTCTCTGTCTCTCTCTCTCGCTCTCTCTCTATCTGTCTCTCTCTCTCTCTCTCTCTCTCTCTCTGTCTCTCTCTCTCTCTTTCTATCTGTCTCTCTCTCTCTCTGTCTCTCTATCTCTCTCTCTCTCTCTCTCTCTCTCTCTCTCTGTCTCTCTATCTCTCTCTCTCTCTCTCTGTCTCTGTCTCTCTCTCTCTCTCTCTCTCTCTCTCTCTCTCTCTGTCCCTCTCTCTCTCTCTGTCTCTCTCTCTCTCTGTCCCTCTCTGTCTCTCTCTCTCTCTCTCTCTCTCTCTCTCTGCTCTGTAATAGAAACGGGCATCGTGCTGATGAACGCAGCGTTCAGCGTGGTCTATTTTTGTGAACGTGTTGTGGAAGTGTGAGGGGGAGGACGGGAGGATGATTATGCTGCAGGACAGCACACGGCTGGGCGGAGGCGAGCTCGGGGAGGTCATAATTAAAGATAAATAAGGCTGTTAAGAGAGGAGGACACTGAGACGCGCAGCAGGGGAGGACGGGTCGAGCACAGTTCCGCATGAGAGTTTTAGCCCGAGTCCTGTGCAGGATTTCAGGGCACAACAAAGGCTTGCATTTATTGGTTAAAAAATTAATAAAAATCTAGCAGCAGCTTAGTTTTCGTTTGATGGCAAAGTACGATTATTTGGGACATTTTATGAATAGCCATTTCGTTTCATATAAGTATTGTGACATTTTACACCCTTGGATAAACACGACACCCGATTGGGTAATGCTAACACTACGTTTCACTTCATGACGGTTACTGTTACAGCGCGTTTAACAACATATATCATCACAAAGCAGCTTTATACATTATGAGCTCCGAACCTTTAACCAGCACAGCTAGTGAAACAGTGGCAAGGAAAAATAATACACCCTGGACGTAAAAATGTGCATTAAAAATACATTTGCTGCTTGATGCAAAGGGAAATCTCCCAATTACCACTGACCGGAGTTGACCCCGTGATCGGAAGGTTGTTGGTTCAAGTCCCGGACCGCAGGAGTATTTTCGACTAACAATCATTTCTGATTGGTGCTGAATTGCCAGAAGCAGCATCTGTAAGGGCCTGTGTCCACCAAATCAATTTTTTTACGCTGAGAGTGGTCAAAACCTCACTTCTAGAACACTTTCTCCACGCGTTCCTCAGCGCTTGTTATTGCTAAGTTACAAAAAGCGTCATCGAGCACTTCCGCGTCCATTCCCGGTTCGTGTAAACATTGTAATGCGTTCCTCTGAGATCAGTAGTTTATCCAACATAAAAGAGATCATCTTTACAGTGGAGAGCAACGGCATCGTGGCGTGAGCAGCAGCGTTTGAACTAGTTACTCACGTCTAGTATCGGGTGCATGAGATAAACCGTGCAAGATACCAGCTGGGAGAGTAGCACCGATTCAAACTGTGTACATAAAGCCAAAACAAGCTGCTCCAGATCCGCCACCACTGTTGTTAGTGAGTTCTTGACTGTGTATGTCCCGCTCTTCCTCGATTTTGATTGGCTAGCAAGAGAGAAGCGACACTGACGAGCCCAGCGCTGTTCTAAAAGTTGAACGTGTTTCAACTTGAAGCGCTTTGAGTGCTGCGGTAAAAAAAAAAAAGCGTCTCCATCTGTGTTTCTTCCCGCTGAACTGAAGGTGCTTAGCGCTTGTTGGATTTGTATTAAAAATAGGCGCTGCCAACGCAAAACCCGCTGTTGGTGGACACAGGCCTTATGGCTACAGTACATTGCTGCATTGCATCACAGCGTGCTGTCAGTGAGTGATTATTTGTCATTGTGAACACACCACAGTACAGCACACAGTGCACCACGACCAAGTCCTGGATTCAAACTTGCCTTGACCTTGTGATCACGGGCGAACAGCCCGCCGTTATGCTACCAACTGACCCACAAGAAGATGGAGTCCATCTGTGAAGGAGCAGTGGGCAGCAGACATGGACAGTGCCTGCTGATGGTACCCTATGCTCATGAGTGCCTCAGTGGTACCTTTAGCAGTCCAGGATTCAAACTGGCGAACTTCAGATCACGGGGTAAACACCCTAACCTTTAGTAAGTAATTGTCATTGTGAACATACCACAGCACAGCACACAGTGGACCACAACCAAATGTGATCTCTGCACTTAACCCAGCCGTGAAGGAGCAGTGGGCAGCTAACAAGCGCCCGGAGAGCAGTGCTTGGGGACAGGACCTTGCTCATGAGTACCTCAGTGGTAACTAGGGCTGGGTTCAAAAAATTGATTCACCGATCAATATCGATTCTCGTTCGAAAAATACGATATCGATTCAAAAATTCACGGCTCGATCTTTTCCTGCGGCTATGCACTACTTCTCGCGACCGCGCAAGGAGAGCTATAAAAACGTGAGACCAGCGAAACCGAAACCAAACAGAGCCATGGCTGAAGCTGCTCCGCTCAAATCACCGTCTGGACTAAAGGCCGATGTTTGGCAACACTTCGGTTTTAAAACAAGTTATTTTATAACCAAGCAAAACTAGTATTGACGCAAAGAAATCTCTAAATAAATCGATATCCAATTGAGAACTGAATCAGATCATAACCTTGAGAATCAGAATCGAATCAATTCAGGAAATCAGCAACGACACCCAGCCCTAGTGGTAACTTTACCGGCCCTGGATTCGAACCTGCGACCTTCTGATCACGGGGTAAACACGCTAACCGTTACACCGCCAACTGTAACAATAGTACCATCGTGCTCTAACTTAAGAGTTGCTGGATAACATTCAAAAAATGCCTACATAGTAATTGTCTAGATTTAATCAATGCAAATCTAATTTAACCAAATCAATCTAGAATTATTCTAAATAGAAATATTCAGGTAATTTGGTTAAAAATGATATCATCTAAAGTCATGGGACAGTTGGTGGTGTTCGGTAGGGTGTTAATCCAGGACCGGTAAAGGTACCACTGAGGTACTCAAGAGCAAGGTACCGTCCCCAAGCACCGTCCCCTTCACGGATGGGTCAAATGCAGGTCACATTCAGTTGTGGTGCGCTTTGTGCTGTGTTGTGTTCACAGTGATAATCACTCAAAATTCAGTAATTATGTTAATAAGTAACACATATTTGATACACAAAATGAGACTTATTCTTTCATGTGATTATTTATTAATAACTGTTTATTACTGCGCTATTAGATCACCGTCTTCTGTTGTTTGGTTAAAGAGGGAAATGAGGCACGACTGGAATTTGTGATGATTTCGGATGAGCACATTTCCTCTAGTAGAAGAATGTGGAGAGGAATGTGCTCAAGGTTTCTGTGGTAACTTCCTTCACAACGTCACACATTCCAACATCCATCTGGGAGAGAACGCCTTTAATACCACTAGGATCAAAAGTAGGCCAATGTGTGTTCAGGTTCTTTTCCTAAGACAGGGTCTAAATAAAACAGATTTATCAACTCCAATAAACTCTTGTAGATGTAAAACAGGGTGTGAATGTGCAACATTAAAACAACAAAGCTATAATTGAGTATTTACACAAAGTAAATGTCAAAGTTCCAATTCCAGGTTTCGGGTGACGTTATGTTGAGCTTGTGTTGTTTTTTGCCACTGCATTGTGTTAGAATAAAAAAGGACGTTGCTTCACATCTGAGAATTATTGATCTGTGTGCCGCAGAAACTACTTTGAGGTCCTTGTTCAACTGACGCCAAATATAGAGTTTACAGCCCAATAACAACACAGGTACCACGGCTGTGTGTCATGGACAACATCTCATATACAGAGTCGTTTCATGTCTCGATAACAGTTAGGGCGTTTGCTTGATGATTTGAAGGTCACCGGTTCGAATCCCAGGACCGGTAAAGGTACCGTCCCAAAGCTCTGCTCCCCGGGTGCTGCCCATGTCAGCTGCCCACTGCTTTTTCAAGGATGAGTCAAATGCAGAGTTCACATTTGGTTGCGGTGACTGTGTGCCGTGTTCACAATGACAAAATCACTCACTTGATATATAAAGATAAAAACTTTTATTGTCATTGTATCAAGGCGGCACGGTGGCGCAGTGGTTAGCGCTGCCGCCTCACGGCGAGAAGGTCCTGGGTTCGATCCCCTGGTCGGTCGTAGGGTCTTTCTGTGTGGAGTTTGCATGCTCTCCCCGTGTTCGCGTGGGTTTCCTCCGGGTGCTCTGGTTTCCTCCCACAATCCAAAAGCATGTGATATAGGTTAATTGGCAACTTTCAATTGCCCCCATAAGGCGTGAATTTGAGTGTGATGGTGTGTGTGTGCCCTGTGGTGTGTCAGCGCCTGCCCAGGGTTGGTCTCCGTCTTGCGTCCATAGTTCCTGGAATAGGCTCCGGTCCCCCCGCGACCCCAGTTGGGATTAAGCGGTTCGGAAAATGAATGAATGAATGAATGTATCAAGATACAACAAAATTAGTTTGGTAGCTCCCAGGCATAAGCAGTAAGAGGTATACATTAAAATAAAAATATAATATAAAATACAATACAAAATAAACATGGTGTAAATATAGAATAAACATGGTAAAATTATTTAATTAGTAAAATACTATATAAAAAATATATCACAGTGCAGTCTGCAGTACGAAAATATTAAGTTATTTTCATTCATTCATTCATTATCTGAACTGCTTAATCCCAGCTGGGGTCGCGGGGGGACCGGAGCCTATCCCGGGAACGTACAACCCTGGGCAGGCGTCAGCACGCCACAGGACACACACACTCGCAAAATCACACCCACATTCACACCTTAAGGCGGGCTTACACTGTGCGATTTTTGGCCCATCATGAGACGATTTTTCACTCGTGCGACTGTTTTGGGGATCGGCCCGAGTTTCGGCTTAATCGTGTGTCGTGCATGGTGTAGTATACAAGTGGTAACGAGAAGCGATGAACACCTCACAACCAGCTCCCGATCAGCAATCGTATGGTCGCAAGAAAATCAAACCTGTTTGAAATCCTGGTCGCCCCTCGTGAGGGTATCGCACTGTTGAAGCAGTGCCACGAGCCGATTTAACTCAACCTCTCACACTGCGCATGCGCAAAAACAGACGTGGAAGTGAATTTTTAAACCAGACGGAGCAGCAAGGCGGCGCGTTCTTCTTCTGCTTATGTTGCAGTTCCAGATACGAGAGTCCGACGTGTCGTGTATGGACGTACAGTGTGAGCAGTCATGTCGCATCAGAGCATCGAGCCGTATAGTGTGAGAACACGAATCGTGAGCTGCGAACTTTTAACCCCTGCGATTCACTCGTACAGTTTAAGCAGGAGCTGAATAACGCGACTGAAAGAATCGCACAGTTAACATATAGTGCATGCTTTTGGACTGTTGGAGGAAACGGGAGCACCGTGAGGAAACCCACGCGAAAATGGGGAGAGCATGCAAACTCCACACAGAAAGACCCCACGGCCGACGGCAGCGCCGTGGTAGTGCGAACCACTGCACCACCGTGCTGCCCCACAATATACTACATTTGTGTAAATTCAGTAGAATTTCACAAGCAAAATCTTGTCCGTGTCCACTCGAAACACTCTGCATGCACTCAGATGGAACTCCAAAACTTTAACAATTTGCCCATATTTTTACGCAACTGACAGTAAAGCACCCATTTTTATGCAGTTTTATTCATGAAAAATACCGTTCTTTGTTGCACTCTAATACACCAGAGCTTTTTACGGCGTTGAAAACACAGCTTTTTGCAGCGCTGTAGTGATTTGTGGTCAAACGTCGCTTTTTACGCCATAAAACGTCTGTAAAAGGCAGTGTTTTTAGCGAAGCTCTATTAAGTTGCCTCTAAGATGGATTTTGCCACCTTTGGCGTTCTATAGGTCTGAGCACGAGGGCGCAGAGTGTTTGGAGCACGTGTGTAGGCATGTGTAGTTGAGTGTGCATCGACACCAGATTTTGCTTGTGAAAGTTCACGCTCAGAATTAAGGCACCAATATGACACCATAGGATTCTCTGTACCTACTGTACATCCACGTGGCGCTGTGGAGACTACTGCAAACCCTCATCCAAACCATCAACAAATACTGCTGTAAACAGTGTATTTTTCAACACCACAAAATAAATGATTTTATGAAATAGTTTTTATCATATCATACAGCCCTAACAGGTACCAAAACGAGTTGAAGAACCCTAAGGTGGAGGTTCTTCTTCTGAACCCTCCATGAACTTTTGACACCAGTCAAAATCAAAAACTTTCAATGAATATGAATGACACGCTCAGTTCCTATCGCAAGGGCACATGGCATCTCCCATTCACAGGCGATTTGCATATTAATTTGCCATTTGTTCCGCGGTGCCCTATCAGATCCAGTTTCCATCCGCTCATCAGCATACGGGACTATCCTGAAACGTCCATCTTTACAAAACCACTGATAACGCTGTTAATCGTGGTCTGTGGCGAGATTAATGCCGTGCTGCATTTGCATGTAAGTGGCGTTTTTCGACTCCTACGCCAGCTGCCGTGTGAAGCTGCGCTGGAAAAGTGCAGTCAATGGACACTATGTGCCCTTCCCACACTAGCTGCCATTTGCAAACGCTCCCTGACACCTGACTGACACGGCATGGGTTTTTCCTTTTTTCTTAATCTTTATGTGGGCTACAATCAGCTGTCATGGAAATTCGTCGCTAACTGGCCGATGATTGCCATTTTGGCAGGAAGCCACCAAGAATACTGCTCATCCGCAGTTGACTTCTTTGACAGAGCTCATGGCTGTCTGCTACAGTGAGTCATCTGTGAATAAGCCTCTAGCTATGAAAGCTATAACGTTATCATGAGACAATTCTATTATATGTGCTCATCGTTATTACCGTGCAGATAACGTCCATTTTAACGCATTTTGATGCCAAGATCATGCAGATCAAAGAAGCAACTTGGAAATAAGATTTTCATCCTATTTTTATATAGAGGGCAGCATCGTGGTGTGGTGGTTAGCGCTGTCGCCTCACATCTCACCTCATGTCGGCCGTGGGGTCTTCCTGTGTTGGTGTGGGTCTTCCCCGGATGCTCCGGTTTCCTCCCACGGTCCAAAAGCATGAAATTTAGGTTGATCTGTGACTCTAAATTTGCCCCATAAGGTATGAACGTGGGTGTGTTTGTATGAGTGTGTGAGCCCTGCGGTGTGTTGGCGCCAAGCCAGGGTTGGTCCCCACCTTGCGGTTCAGATGATTAATGAATGAATGAATAGTCAGTTGTCAAGTTTGTGTCCAAATTCAGAATCTTTACAGCTTAAGGTTACTACATATGACCAGTGGTCTTTATTGTTTACGCAAAATGGTATTAAAGAAGGTCCGGTAAATGGAATTTTCTATAAACAGAAACGTCTTGTTGAATGGAGAGGTCAGAGGAGGATGGACCTCCTGAATAGAGCTGACAAAGTCTACAGTAACTCAAAGAAACCATTCTGTACAACTCTACTTGACAGAAAAGCAAACCTTGGCTTCAGTAGATAAAGACCACATTGTCTTCCACTTCTCACATGTTGCAGACGCTCTCATCCAGAGCAGCTTCACTTTGCTAATTACAGGAACGGTCTCTCTGGAGAAACTTGCGGTTGAAGGCCTTGTTCAGGAGTTCAACTGTGGTTCCTGGGATTTTAATCCCCAAACTTATAATCACCAACACAGGGTTTTGGACACTTAGAACACTGTGACCCACCAACCACCACTCCAGTCATCCAGGTACCAAAAACTGAGATCACAGTCGGTACAAACACACCAAAACTGGCCAGCTGAAGACCAGAAGAACAGAAGCTGGATCTTGACAACCCAATGGACCCAGTAATGCCTTGTATTGTTGATGGGATGGTGGTGGTCTAATAGGAAGATACTTACCTGTGGTCCAAGAGGTTGTAGATTCAAATCCGGCTCTTAGTGCCAGAATTACCACCAATGGCTTCCTGAGCTAAGCACTTAACCCCAATTTGCTCAAGGGCCATTGTCCCTATAATTATGTAAATGTAAGTAACTCTGGATAAGAGCATCTGAAAAATGCTGTAAATGTAATGTTGGTGTTTTTCTTGTCACACTTTTTAACCATTCACTTGCAAACCACAGCTGACTGGTTCTTTACTGCCCCAAATTACTCATCTCACACTCATCTTAAAACGATAATGTGGCATGTAAAGGAAATTGTCGTCTTCCATGAACATGACAGTGGGTTAAGAGCTATTCTGCAGCCTTGCATCACCAGATCTACATCCAACAGAACACCATGAGAATCTGGTGGACGAGTCGGTACAGAGTAAGAATGCTCCTCTGACAAATCGGCAGCAGTTGCAGAATCTTTGAATCAACGAATCACGTCCACAGTGGTGGTCGTAAAGGCTTTGGGGTTTCGACCAAGATGCCGCCACCACCGCCTCATAAAAGTGAGATTTGTGGGCTTGCTTCGTCAAGAGCAACATTTCCTAATTACTGTGACACCAATTAAGTGTCTTGCTCAGGCGCTCAATAGTGGGCGTTCTGGAGGTAAGACAAAGCCACAAGCTTCATTAATAACACAGTGTCCTACCACTAGGCTAATCCCCCTTTTTTATTTTGTCCCTCCAGAATTTCGCAAGCCTTTTTTGAGATTGTTGCGGCTTAAAATGCCTGATTTTGCGTCAGCTTTTCTTTTTTTTTTAAAAATGTGTTAAAAGATGTGGTGTTTTTAGGGGTTTTGTTGCAATAAATTTGCGGGAGCAAGTCAAAGTTGCAGAAAGAAGTTATGATTTGTCAACAATTAATTAAAAATGAAGCGAACAAAACCATTATGCGCCTTGCGTTGTGTTGGCGTCTGCCTCAGGTTGGTCCCCGCCCCGACAGAAATTAAGCGGTTCAGATAATGACTGACTGACAAAACCACTATAATTTGTGTTAACCGTTAACCATTTAGTTATTTTTAAAGGTAAATCTGAGGCGTTTTTATTACACATTTCCTGTATCTTCCCAACATAACACAGAAGTGAGTTCACTGACATACTGCTCATCTCTTCGCAGGAAATGATGACGATTGGTCATTGGTAGTTTGTGATGAATTTGCGGGGGATCGTCTGAATTTTTGTTTATAGTTGCAATCGCAACACCGCAAAATCATTAAGGGTCTGTTTAATAAAGCTTGAGTGAGTGAGTGTCATTTTGAACACAGCACAGGACAAAGTACACCACAGCCAAATGCGATTCTGCTTTGACCCATCTGTGAAGAAGCAGTAGACAGCGTCCTGGGGAGCAGTGCTTTGGGTCGGTACCTTGCTCATGAGTACCTCAGGGGTACCTTTTACCGGTACGAGACTTGAACCGGCATGGGAAACTCCCCAACCATTACTCTACCGGTTGTGGCACGTTGCTGTTCGAGAAATAGCTGCTATCTCCTATTAGCACATCAGATTTCTGCCTGGAGGGCTCAGGAAGTGAAGAACAATGTTTTCCGCCTACACTGCAATGTACAGTAGATGGACTCAAATCCCCAGAACTTTTCCTTGTGGCCATCAGGCTTTCCACAAGACTGTTTTGCCCTATCAGAAATCATGCAAAACAGCAAATGCAGCATCTTTCCCTGTCCTGTTTCTTCATCATCATCATCATCATCATCAGCCTCTCTTGCCTTTTTGAGTTTATGTTTCTCTCTCCATCTTCCCCTGATTTTTACTATTGCCTCCTTAACGACGGGACAGTGACCTCCACATGCGAAGGGCAAATACAGATTCCTGGAATGTTGGAGGCAACCGAGACAAGCTGGAGTTGCGTAACGACGACCCCTGAGCGCCAGCCTCGGAGGATGGGCGGGGCCACAACCTCGCATATTCCAAAGAGCAGCAACTATAAGTGTGACCGAACAGGACCTCTCAGCACTAAACAAGCACCTGTGGCTGACTGCTGGGATTGTTCAACGCAACTCCTCACTTTTTCTTTGCAGCAAAATCTGATTGGAACGCAGCACAATGGCACTGTGTACCATCCTCCTCTTCTCCATTAGCTGGTCTGCTGCTTTACAAGAAGGTAACTTACATTATCTTTTTATAATAATAATAAGAAGATAACTTTATTTATCTTAAGATATAGAAACTTTATTTTCCAAGATTCTGATATGACAACTTTTAAAAAAGACAATATGAGGCAAATTAACTTTAACTTAAAATATATTTTGTTTTAATGTCAACAAATTGGAACGTTAAACTTTTAAAGCAAATCTTTTAAAAACTATTTTATAGTCAGTCGGAAAAAGAGATAAAGTAAATACAGTTTAATTGTTTTTAATCAGCTACAGGTGCAACTATATAACTCATAAAGACTGTTACAGATTAATCAGTCCTTAACTTGCAGGTGTGTCCAAGTAAAGCAAGTTGCATGACCAGTGTTTTCACTGTACCACTGTAGTACTTTGTTTTTTAAGGCATAAAAAGGAAATTTTAATTTATAAATATGCAAATGGGTGAACATTATTTGTCATAAGCCCAGATACAATATTATGCCAAGACTGAGTAATAATCCTGCCACTTCATATTGTCTATTGAATATTTTTGTAATCTCTCTAGCATTCTTACTACTGGGAATAAATCCAGGGTTATGTAATAAAACACAGCAGAAAATGTGTAAATCAAAACTGAGATGTCAGTGAATTGAGCCACACAGGGTTTAAGTTTACTCTGATGCACAGCCAGGGAACTGCTGGATGCACCGATGGATGAAGTGTTTTTCCATTTTTGTTAAGTCGTTTCTTCTTCTTTCAGGTTTCAGCTTGCCTGTGATAGGCCAATCAGACATGAGTGACCCCAAACCTGTGCACAGGGTGCGGACCAAGAGATGCTCCTGCACCAACCAGCTGGACTCGGAATGCCACTACTTCTGCCATCTGGATATCATCTGGGTAAACACACCAAGGTATGTACATACCCACACCCACACACACACATTTGACCTTCTGGAACTATGACTCAGCTGTGAGCAAAACTGCTGAATATACTTAAAGGTGTATATTATTATACTCTAAATCCACTATTGCTGTTAATGATAAGAGAAATTACGTCTTTACACTGAACACTCAGCAGGTGTGCTCAGTATCAGAGGAGTGTCAGTGAAAGAGGGTGTGTACTTTTGTGTCACACGTTACATCGTATTACAGTGATTTACAGTTTGCCTGTGTCAAAAGTAACAGAATTAACCACAAAGCAATTTTTTAAATGATTGCAATAATATCTCCTTCTTTACATTTCAGTAAGACTACAGTATATGGATTGGGCAGCCCAATAGCACGACGGCGCAGATCTATTGACCGCTGCCTCTGTGCCAACCCTGCCGATCGAAGCTGCAACAACTTCTGTGTTCAGAGGTAACAGAGACACTCACATACATACATTCTGTGACTTAGATTTAGCATCAAAAAGTTGGTAGCGTAACGGTAAGGGAGTTAGCCCTGTGATCGGAAGGTTGCCGGTGCAAGTCCCAGACCGCTAAAGGTGCCACTGAGGTACCGAGGTTCTTCACAGATGGGTAAAATGCAGAGTTCATATTTTGTTGTGGTGCTCTGTGTGCTGTGCTGTGTTCACAATGACAATCACTTACTTTGATTTAATTCACCTTTAAACAGCACTATATAGATTGTTTTGCATCCTCTTTTCTTTCAGTTCTGGAAACGCTGACACTGTTCTGAATATCCAGCCTGAACCACTCCAGGGAAAATCTGAGCACTTTAATGTAGACCTCAAGTCCACATTGGAAAGCCTTGACAGAGTTGACTCTCAAGCAATAATTCTTCAGGGGACCGTGAATGACCCTCGTGCAGATCTTCTAAAATTGCTCAGGTGGGACCAAGATCAAATTCATGACGTGTAGATCGGTGGATGTTAAGCATCATGTAATTCTGGCTTACATCATACGTTAAATTGTATCCACAGAGACCTGGTGAGAGCTAAATCCAGGGCCATGAAGAAGGCAGCTTCTCTAAGGCGAAGGGGATCTCGGCCTCTTAAGCCTGGGTACAGCTAAAAACAGCCTGGATATTGCAGAGCGAAGGGCGAGCGACCGAACAAAGACAGTCCTCACGGACTGGACAAGCTTAATGACAAGGTGTCACAAGCTTAAATGGCACTAAAGGTTCAAAAGGGCAGTGGAGCAAACGATGGAGACCAAGCTGTTAAATCAGGCTCAGATACATAGGAAGGAAAGAGAAAGTGTGGCTCAAAAGGCCAAAAGGGTGGAGGTTGAACCAAAACTGGAGTGTCTATTTTGGTGGCAATGAAGGATTTTTCCTTAAATATCTGTTATGTAAGCATGGATCTTTTAGAAGCTTGAGCTTCCAACGGAAGTGGTGACAAGAATTCCAAAGTCAGCAACTGGGAAAGGTTAGGAAATCAACTAGCTGATTTGCTAGACAAGACATTTTAATAGGTGTTTTAATTTGTGGAAAAAACATCATTAAATGTCATTTCATGTTACTGAGACACTGACAATATTGCTGTAACTGAAATACTGCTGATAACAATAATAATAACGTCTGATAGAGCAACAGCAGATCTTTATTATCATTAAATGGAAAAGATACCACAAAGAAAAGTCACTGTTAAACATATTACAATGAGGAGCTAACAGGGGCCAAAGGTCTTGGTATAGACTTGCTTTGCGTTATCATTCTAGGGCATTCCTGATATTTAAATATTCTCAGGTAGTGCAGTATAAATGTATGCTAAAGTTTGTCTTCAACAGTGTCGATACTGTAGATTTAACTGTTTGTCTTCTGTTATAGCAACAGCTATACAATAGAGTTTGGTTTCCCAAAAGCTGTTTCCTGATGACAGAATAATACAGGAACGCCACCAGTTTTTAATTACTCAGAAGATAGTCATTCACGAAAGTATTTTTAGACACCTTACAGTGTAGACTTTGGAAAGAAAAGATCATTAAAAGCAATCTTTAAATGATTCATGAGGAAGTGGGATGGATCAGACCTACCGTCAAAGGAACATTCTCTTTAGGGCGTTGTGCAGTTGTTTTTGAAAAGCTTTGCAAGAGGGAGTGACTGTCATGTTTGCATAGCAAGAGTCATTTATTATGACATTTATTTTTGCTTCTGTTTAGCTAATGTTAGATGTGTATAACAAGAATTTATCCAGTACTGACTTTTGTTTGTTTTAATTGAGATCTTGAACTTTAATGCAATTTAATGCAAATTTTCTGTCTAACTTGATTAATTAAATAAACAGCTTCATTAAAATAAGCCTCGTTTATTTATATCCTTAAACAATTATTCACCATTTACCATATTTCAATTACACCACCTAAGACTGCAGTATATAAACTAACACTTAATCCAAAATGTTTCACAATAATTTCTTTCAACTTTTTTGTTGTATCATAAATCAAATCATAATTTTATATCACAAGCTCAATGTTTAACTAAAATGTTTTACACAACAATGAAGTTACTTTTGTTCGTTTACATTACCTGCCATTCCTTTGCGATTCAGTGAGTTTTTTGGGTGTGTGCCATCGGGATTAAGAGAAGGAAGAACGTCCATGCCATCAGGAGAAGGTAATCACTAACGTAAGCAGGTGAATACAACAGGAAGCTGGGTGCAGGCCATGGGAAAGAAACACAAGACAATGGTCATAAGAGAACAACAACATGCCTGATGCTTTCCCCATTCTTTTATACACATTCCATCTATCTGTGTGCCAAGTAGGACTTCAGGGAGAATTTTACATGCAAAGAATCGGTCAACACACTTCTAACGTCCTTAGTCATCTTTGTAAATTGCTACTGAAACTGTATCCTCAGATCTGGAAGTTTTACAGTTCACAATTTTACTGAATGCCCCCACTTCACCTATACCTCACAAATGAACATCAATATAATCAGCGCAACACTAAAACTTGTTCATGTCTCTTAAATAATGCATCTGGATTATTCATTCATTCATTCATTCATTATCCAAACCACTTAATCCCAACTGGGGTCATGGGAGGACCGGAACCTATCCCAACCCTGGGCAGGCGCCAACATACCGCAAGGCCCACACACTCACACAATCAAGCTCACACCTTACAGGGTCAATTTAGGGTTGACAATTAACCTATATTGCATGCATTTGGACTGTGGGAGGAAACTGGAGCACCCGGAGAAAACCCAGCAAGCATGCAAACTCCACACAGAAAGACCCTACGGCCGACCCCAGGATCGAACCCAGGGCCTTCTCGCTGTGAGGAGGCGCATATCCAAACAAACATGTTTGCAAAAATCTATGTGCTCCATACATATTTACATACATAAGGAACCATACTCACTCCTGAAACTCTACCATCCTATAGAGATACGTTACATCATTTACATAAGGTCTTACAACTTGTATCTGAAGATTACATACAGTCGGAATTGGTTTGATTTCGAGACTCTGTGAAGTAATAAACCGCCATGGGCTGGACTGATCACCTGCGTTATACCTTTATAGTCCAGATTGGTCATTATGGTTGTATGCTGGAGGAATGCTGAAATGGAGCTACTCTACAAACAGAATTTTAGTCAACTACACATTTTTGTAGTTGAGATACAGTACTTGTCTTGAATCTCTGATTAAAATGTCTTACCTGTTAATAAGTTACACATTCACAATGAGGCATGGAGAAGAAGGAGAAGAACTGTTATGCAAAACCAAAAAATTGAGAATGATCACGTGAGAAGCTAGTTTAGCTAAAGCCTCTGACTAACACCGAATTAATGAAATAAGACACATCAAACCCCATCAAAGTCTTTGGGCTCTACTTTAGGTCAGGCTTAATGTGAAGCAATGCACCACGTAAGCATTTTGCTAGTTTAAATCTGGATTAGTGATCCAGTTACTAATCTTGCGTCCATCTTGATTAACTAGCTGCTGACTTCCCACCCACGGCCATGTTGGTTTTAATCTGAGGCGGAGTCTGGCTCACAGCTATTTTAAAGCAAAAAATAACTGAAATCTAAAATCTGGCGCAATATTTCACTGTAATTTTATTACAATACTGTGATTTATTATAGACATTTAGATAATATCTAAGCCATTCTCTTTAATGTCACTGAATACGACCGTTTCTGTTTTCTGCTACGACGTATTAGGTCCATTGTATATTAAAAAGAAAATAGGGGGGGTAAAATTCCAAGAACAAAACTCATAAATTTCGAGGTTAAAGTCGTAGATTTATGAGAACAAATGTCAGATGTTCCCTGAGATTAAAGTGGCAAATTTATGAGGGGAAAAAATCGCAAATCATAAAGACGCAAATTTGTGATTTTTTTTCCTCATAAATGTGCCACTTTAATCTCAGGAAATATCTCGTAAATATCCGATTTAAGTCTCAGAACTTTTGAGGGTTTTTTCCTCGACATTTTACACCCCTTTTTATCTACAATGTTTTCCCATTCTGGTTTTTACTCTAGATTTTACACCACCTAATTAACTACACCTGGTCCTGTTTACTAGAAACAGCCCATATATTTTCTGATCGAGTCTATCCCTAGAAGTGTTAAACAGTCCAGATCAATTATTTGCAGCGCTTAAATCACTTTAAATATACGCATGCTATATTTTCGAACTTTAAAATACTTTTTAATGCAAAAGATTGTGATTATGTGACTGTGAACAGAAATGATAATGGTAGGGAGCTTTGTTGGAATCATACTTATGTAAAATATGGGCTGCTCTTGCTCTTGCACTGTCAGATCTTTAGAACTGAGCTCGCTTTTACCTCACAAATGTTCCATTATAACACAATTGCAGCAAGACACAAGCGACTGGCATTATAGGGAACGGAAGATAACGCGAAGATTGGTTTATTGCAGGTTACGTTACGTTCGAAAACACACCCTTGTTTTAATAATCATAAAATAAATGCAGCCTGTTATGTCAAAATATGCTAGTCATCGAATTGTGCTACCTAGCAGTCCTACAGTCTGTTTCCACGCATATAAATCCATGCTATCTTGGTGTTTAGACTTTGGTTGATGGTATGTAAAATATATTAAATCCGTAACATTGCGCCTTTTGACCAGCAAACATTTGCATATCGGCATACACATGCAGACGTGGGTGCCCAGTCTTTCAACCTTTATCTTTACATAAACACAGCTTGCAATAAATGCTTGTTAACACCTTTGAACCTGCTTCCATAGCCATTTCTTTGGTTTAAAATGTCTACCGTATGTACAACTGAAGGATTAATCTTTTTATTTAAGCATGCGATGAAGTGGTATTGTTACAATAAATGCCATATAGTCAGGTAAGAATATAGCCTACTGTATAGTACAACAGTTCTATGCAGTTCATGGCTGTTCTTGGATCTGTAAAGCTAGACTTAAATCGATAACTGGCATCCAACTAAGTTACACACCTGACCAAACCCTGTTAAAGAAGATGTGCACAAACAAAGAGTTTAAAACCGGGAATATAATCTGCATACCAACAAAGAAGCAATGGACCTTCGATAAGGTGGAAAGATTCAAATGTTCCAAAAACAATCTCTTTAATGTCAGTGAAGGTGACCGTTTTTCCCCTGATTTTTACTGGAGATTTTACACCTAATTAACTACACCCTTTACTAGAAACAGCCTACTTTTCTGATCAAGTCTAAAACATAATACAAATTGGGTTGTTTTACATGATGATGTTTGATCAGACTGATGAATCAATATGAGGAATTATGTGAACAAGTCAGACCTGTTTACATTGTGAATGAGCCACAGTCTCCCATCTTAAAATGGCTGGTTTCTAAAAGCTTAATCCTAACAACATTAGCAACCATGTTTGAAACTGTTTAGAACATGTTTAGAACTTTCATAATGATCTTATGTTAAAACTGATAACATAACCAGATCAGTCTTAAAGTCTTAAAGAGGAAGAGGGAATTGCCAGTAAATCAAACTTCATATACGTAAATTATTATGATTTATGTTTAAGATTTCATCTGTAATTTTATTCCAGTTTTCAATAACATACTCCTCTTAACTCACTGCCCTGAAGACTGCCATCCGTCACTGTTGTCATTAAGTGAAAAACAGGATGCCTTTCACATTCCATCTAAAAAATGTTGCCATTTACAATGTGAGGGAGAGAGAATGACAGGAAAAGTGCATCAGGGTCAATGAACGGAAGCGATATGAAGTAGACAAGAGTTGATAATGGAGTCATTTAACTATGACTCTTGTTTTTTTACCCTTCACTCTACCTGCAATGTAAATTTCATGTGTATTTTAACTCATGCATGCATTATGAGCCACAAAGTCAAAAGCTGGAGATGGTTGAACACTGTGCACAAAAGAGTTATATGTGTTTATTAAGGAATTACATAGATGAAGATTCTCATCAGATCCTTGTCTTGATTAATAATTCTGATAATAGATTCTGATGTTATATTATAGAACTAATAATTTTGAGCCGTTTTCAGTGTGATGGATTCAATGAATGTAAATACCGATGGTTATTTAATGGATTAATTAAAGGACATAGTAGATAACAAGGAACACGGTCAGCTTATACTCGTAAATTGCTTCTGACCACTCCACACCTCTCAGACCATTATCACAAGGTAAACTCATCTATTAAAAATCACTGTAAACCAGACCTATTTAATTGTATTTTCATTGCATATTAACCTCACAGATTGACATTACATTTAAGTATTACATAAATATTGGCATGTGGAACTGCAGAATCTAGTAGAATTTCTTCAACCATCTTTTGGTCCGCATATAGCATCGTAATGGCTTAATTGTCACCTGTTGCAGTGTGGTTGCAAAATACAGTGTACAAAATACAAATAACGACATACCAGTTGTCAGAACTGTTCAGCTGTCTGAAATGTTTACCATGTGTTTAATATGTAAACCTCAAAACACTTATGATACAAATGACTAAATAATAATGTGTTAAAGTTGTGTTAAATGTCTCCTCTTCAATGAGCCTGAGCTTGTAGCATAATGATCCTTGTGGATCCATACAAGGTTTGCCAACCCTGACAAAAACTAAATGTTTGCAGCAGGTTAGCAAACTTGTGGTTAATTTGTGGCAAACAGTGGAGTTTGCCAGAATGTGTTGCCTCAAGTTTGCCATTGTCAGCCACTAGTGGCAAACTTGTCGCAATGTTCTGGCATCAATGACAAATTGCCACTAGTGTTAAATGTATTTGCCAGTGATATGTCAAAACAATTAGCCAGTTAATGACAAGCTTGTATTGAACTTTTGGTAACAAATTTGCTAGGTGCATAAGTTTTAGGTGCTAGAAGTCCACCACAAACCTAATTTCCATGTGAAAATGCGACCTTGCTGCAAATTTGCAGCAACGGTAAAACAAATTGTAAGGGAACATATAGTCAGATCTGTTTGCAATACGCTGGGTAACTAATGAAAATTTATATGGAAATTTCTGGTTTTTGATTGACAGGTGATCATATCAGAATTTGGGGAGTGTTCATGCTTCTTCAGGTCCTACTGAACTTGAATCACAACAAGCTCCTTATTGACCATTAACACTGACCTTGATCAACCCCTTTAAATTTCTGGCTCATGTGTGCCGTGTCTGTATCCACAACAGGAAGTATCTGTTTCCTCAAGAACCCAAACAAACAAATGTCTTTCTCTTTTCCCTATAGTTACCTTCCTGAGTGGTGATTTCCATCATTTTGGGCCTGATGGAACTGACTCTACTGAACTGACTGACCTGTACTGATGCAGAACACCCAGCTCTGTTGTTAATTTAATTACATTAGCATTAACATTTCTCTAATTCAACCTGTGTGTATTTAACTGCAATATTTCTCCACCCACAATGTAATGGAATGTCATATAGGCAGAAGTCCAATTGGGGAGTATGCACTCAAATTGATTTTAATGAATGTTTAACACACTAACCTTCATAACAGATAAGTAATTCCAAGCCCGTAAGTCTTACATTAGTTTACATTATATTTTTTTTAATTACAGGGCGTTGTGTTTTAAGAAATATGTAATCAGTATGGCGTGATGTTACAGAATCACAGTTTAATTTTGGAAGACTATGCTAAGATAGGAATGATTATCATAAACTACAAGCTAAAACAATGACTGACCTGAATTCTTCTTCATCTTCATTGTAATTGTATTATAGTAAGGTGGAGCACTTAATTATGGGTATATGACCCGAGAAACCTACTTTTTAAAGTAGTTCTCTGTTTGTTTAGTCCTATCTATCTTAAGGAAGGTCAACTTCTTGGGGCAGTTGTTAGCGTAGCGGTTAGGGAGTTGGCTCTGTGATTGAAGCCTCGCCAGTTCAAATCCCAGATTGGTAAAGGTACCAGTGAGTCCCTCATGAGCAAGGTACCGTCCCCAAGCACTGCTCCCAGGCACTGCCCATGTTAACTGCCCACTACTTCTTCATGGATGGATCAAAGGCAGAAGTCGCATTTGGTTGTGGTGCACTGTGGTGTGTGTACATACCAGAATACTTATATACAGTACGCTATTACAACAATACAGAGAAGCTAAAAATAAATGTGATTGGAGTTTGTTGATTGTCGTTTTCCCTTTCTTTTACGCCTAAGATTCTGTACAATCTAAGAATGTATTCAAAAGAAATTCATGCAATGACCCAGCTGGTGGAATGGAGCAAGAGCATTAACCCCAAGTTACTCCAATTACTGGAAGTGACTCTGGATAAAAAACATCTGAAATTGTTCATGATAAATGTAATTGTGAACCAGTTCATCATTAATTAATAATTTAGGATCAAAATCCAATCTGTACAGATCTGTGTTCGAGAGGACCAGGACTGAGACAAACCATATATTAATGTTAACAAAATGAAGAAGACAGCACACAATTACCAATTTATTTTACCACCCTTTTCTCAGCCAGAAAATAAGTACTATATACTTAGTATTTAAAAAAGACCCCGGACAAGCGGGTGGTGATGGATGGATGGATGGATGGAGATAACTTTAACCATTTCTAAATCAGCTGTCTAAATCAGCTGAGGGCTGTACTCTCTTGTATATAAAACCCAAACCATGAACCAAGATCATATTAAAATGTGTGGAATGTGTCTACTCATATTTGAAGATTTCCGTATGGATTTAATAGGGGATGGTGCAACTCGTACATACCGTTTGAGGGGGAGCAGATGCTGGAATTTTTACATCTGGCTCTTGTTATGACGATCTTCATGATAAAGACATTTTGATCATAACATTTGTGGTATTTGCTTATCCTAAATAAGACACTTTTACTTTTATTCTGAATGGTGTGTCACTAGAGGGTTGATGTACTGTAATTGGTAAGCGTTGTTGACCTCAATTACAATTACGTAGCTGGTGATTTCATGCAGTTCATTAAGTTGGGAAAGTTATGGAGTGATTTCCCATCAATGTATTACTGTCTATAAAAATATAAATTGTTATTTTGTTTTATTTATTTTTTGACATTTCATTTCTGAACTGTATAAAATAGTAGAAAATCCCTGATTAAATTAAAATTCAGGTTGTGAGTGAATTGGGATTAAATGTAAGATGCTCTAGCTGCTGTCCACTAAATACTGACGTTCCAGAACATACTGTGTGCTACACACTCCATCACAGCTTATTACTGAGCTATTTTTAGAGCCGTGTTGTGTAGGAGGCTTTCCAGCAAACACTCAATTACATGCCTGCGCACTCTGGCATTCCTTACCCAAAATTGTCAAGGTCATTGTGTTGATTTATTTTGCCTAATAATCATCTTTTAGTCAAATAATGCCATTTTAAACATACAATGACTTTTCCATTGCATTTATACGCTGACCATCACCCTCTTCGCCACATGAACTACGAATAACACAATTAATACTGTCCTAAGCATATCAGAAAAATAATACAACAGTTTTAAGAATGCAGATAAAAGGGCAAGTGTCATTCTGCAGTGTTGTGCAAGTTTAGCCCAAATGACTTTACAACACCCATAATCCAAAGCAAATACCATTTGTTTTCATGATATCAGATTCCAAGTCTCGACAAAGTTTTCTACAAACGAAACGTTGGTGAATTAATGCAGCTTAACTAAAAAACATTTTCTTTCACATTTAAGTTGAAGTTGTGCAGGGTTGCTATAAGATACCAGTAGAAAGTATAGACATTTTCCATTTGTTAATATATAATTTAATCTATGATCATCAAATACAGAAATTTAGCCAGTATTCAGCATTCAGTATTCAAGTCCAAATGTTATTATGTCTTAATGGTTTTCAATATTAAATCTTTTTATGCATAGTGTCCATAGACTATTATGTAGAAAATCATGTTGCATGAAAGAGTTGTTGTATTGCTTTCAAAGGGAGGTAAAGTGGCACAGGAGGTCATCTTAATACACCAATTATTATTATCTTTCTAAAATAAATAAAGCACTCAAATCACAAGGATGGTAGTGAAAGTAATGACAGTGACGACTAAATGTCAGCAGTTTTTCCCCATATTTTTCTAAACATCCCTCAGTTTGAGCAACTTCTTCAAGGCCACCAGTGTTTTGACTTGTAAGTAAATGTGGAGACAGGAAAAATAACCTTAAAACACACAAACCAGCCTTGAAATACTTGCAGAAGAATAGGAAAGTTAAAGATTTTATAATGTTATTATTGGTTTGAAGGGAGTTCAATTGATTGTATTGTTAATTGTTTCAATCAATATTTTTGCGATTTAATGTCATATTGGAAAGCACCACTAGAGGGAGCTGTAATTAATTATATTGGACCTGTATGTACACTCTTAGAAAAGACATAAACTGTATCAAATTCTTTTGGGACAACGTTTTTTGTGTTAATTTTTAACACATTTCTTGTGTTAAAACTTTTGACACAGTGAAGGTGTTAATAAAGGTAACACAAAGATATGTAAACATGTATAATATTAACGCATGTGCTGTCCTTGGTTGCACATATTGAGTTGAATGCTGTCAACAAATGCACATGTTGTGTACATTTTAAAACTACACATGACTGTGTAAAAGATCTGATTTTTTCCAACACAATTTTATTAAACGTTAACATAAAATGTGTAAACTAAAGGGCTACGCATGATTTGTGTAATTTTTCTACATATTCTTTCTAAGAGTGTATACTGTAATATCTACTGTATATATAATATCACCCCCTTGTGTTTACTAAAGTTATTACTCCAGAAAACAGACAGACATAAGGCCGTGTTAATGAACTGGAAGACAGATAGTGTGCGTCTAAATCATATTTCGGCTAATTTAAATAAACCAATTATGTATAGCTTATCGATAAAATAATGTGCAGATCAGTGGTCGATATATCAATATTTTATACATTTATCCCAACTATGGATATGAGTAAAATTATTTAGGTAGGCTCCACATGGTTTTGTTATTCTAAGGTAACATTAGATTTTTTCGTTTAGTAATTTTCGGTGACTTTAACCACCTTAACTTAACTTGTCACCAATTTTAAAAATAAAAGCATCCAAAAGGTAATATGCATGCAATAAAAACTACCTGAATAATACAAACTAATTAAATAATTACAATAACTATAATAATTAAATTATAATTACATTTGGGGGTTTTCCGTCAATGCCAAATCCACCTGTAATTAATAGTTCTGAGACTAACTTGTCCACTAGATGACAGTATTGTGTTAATAAATAAGCCTTTGCACAATTATCACAAACCAGGGCAAATCTGGTCATAACACAGTCAACTTTACTATGGTACACACAGAAAAAAACTATTATGATTATACAAAAGCCATTCCAAGTCGATGTGCAGGTTGTCCACTGGCACGTTGCGCTTATTCTTCTGCGTACAAATACTAAATAAATAAATAATTAAAAAAAAAAACCCCAAAAACAACAACAATAACAAAAACAGTGAAATTTAATTACAATAACTTCATTGGTCATGGCAAACAATTTATGGGGCTTGCACGTTATGTCAGCGTAAACATTATTTAAAACTTCGTACACCGTAGTTGTTAGAGCCATTTTGTGTGCATGAATGTGTGAATATTATGATTTAATGTTTTATAACTATTTGCAATAGAAAGTAGAGATATGTTTCTGGAACTTTCCATAACTTTCCACGTACACTGTTACGTAACAGAATTCTATTAATACGTGTACACGTTAAATGTACTAGTACGTAACAATAGAAGTAATACGTGCCTTACGTGTCGTAATCTCACAGTAGGTGACATGTAAAATATAACATTAATAATAGGCGTACTACTAATAGGCGTCATCATTTATGTACACTGTTTGACTTTCCCACGATCTAGATAAAAATCCCAGTTTAGTGTTGAATTGTCTAGTCAAATAAACTTACATTTGTCTTTTATGTAAATAATTCGATATAAATTGGTAGTGTTCTTATTTATTAGGCTAATTTCACGTTCAGTCAAAACATAATAACTGCGACAGTTTTATAACGCAGTTTGGAAATCACTTGTGCGATCTAATAAAAATTAGATTTTAAAATTTGCTAGGCCAATCAGTTTTCCATCTTACATATTTGATTTCTAGAGCATGGTAAAAATCCCGTTATGTTATTGTTGAAATAACCCATATGACAGTGTTCTGTCGGTAGAATTTTAACAGTGCGCGGTGGTCCGTTTCCTTCGCAATGCCGTATGGGTAACGTAGTCTGCTATCTTAACGCAGACCACCGAAGAGTGCCTGTCATTCATCATAGGAACTACAAGTACCAGTGTGTATGTGGAATGATTTCCGGTACCTTTTGTAAGAAAAAAAAAGAAAAAAGTTTCATTAGAGGGGGTGGAAAAATGAGTGCCAAAGAAGTGACCGTGTTTGCAGCGATTGAAAAACTAGTGGGTAAAAGAAGAAGGTAGCACACAGCACGTAGATAGCAGGAGAAGGTAAGAAATGCCACTTATTAGCAATGTAATTACGTCGTTGCTTTGTAGCTGCTGGGGAAACAGAAAGGATCTTTAAAGGTAAAGAGAAAAGCATCACCCATCGCCCGCGTTCCGTACAATGAAACTTGCAGAGCGCGTGATTTACGGTATTTAGACAAGCGCTGCATGTTTGCATCGAGTGCTTTCATGCAAATGCGACTAAAGTCTATTCTTTGAGTTTATTTTTTAACCGGGTGGAAAAGCAGATGTATCTCACCATTTGCACTGATGCCTGGTTGCGAACAAACTTACAAAGGCGTGTGTGCACTGAACCGTGCGATGAAGCCGCGATGCGGTGCGTGTTAAAGGCTGCGTGCACCGAGCGCTCCTCCTTGGGCGTGCAGTTTAGTCACGTCCTTATTGGATAAACAATATTAGCATGCCAGAGTTAGGAACTGGTGATATTAGTAATAGATCATTAGCACGATGACTGGCAAAGTGTATTCAGTCGGACACAGTAATTATCGGTAAACGTTGCTGTGGAACAAAGGTATTATAATCTTCCCCTTTACCACATTTGCATCAGATAGAACACACAAATTGTGACTAATGCGTATTTGTATGATTTATTAGAATTTTTAAACAATGCACTGATTGAAATTTCACGCGTGCTCAGCGCGAGCACGACAGCCGCGTGATTGAAAGGCAGTAACGTTAGTCGGTTTTTCTGACAGATCCGTACATTCCAATTATTTCGCAGTTTTTGTGTCACAATATTTGTTTTTTTTCTACTGAAGATGCCGAAGCATCGATTAATTACGACTCGGTGTCGGAGATTTTAAGAACGGTGGCTCCCAGAGTCTTGCCCTCACGTTGGGAATGAGGGAATGAATCGTCGTGAGAAGTTCCTCGTCATCGTCAAATATTTGTCGTTCTCTACAGCGGCGTCGATTAATAACTGGTCGATTTAGTCTTACCCTCATCTTATGACCAGAGGTGGAAAGAGTACTGAAAATTTGTACTCAAGTACAAGTACTGTTACACTGGTTAAAATGTACTCAATTACAAGTAAAAGTACTGTTGTAAAAAAAAATACTTGAGTAAAAGTACAAAGTACTCTTCTCAAAAACTACTCGGAGTATTAATTACTTTTTAACCGATGGATGTTTTATTGCGTCGTCAATAGCAGGCATTTGATTGGATTCACCAGTATAAAATATCTACGTTCAAAGCACATTTCTCAGATTAACGAGGTATAGAAAGACAGTCTGTTTTGTAAATAAATGTAGATATAAAGCAGGAAATTTGTTTGTTAAAACAATGACAAAAAATGTTTTTGAACATGCATAGAACAGTGTAAACTTTTCCCAATACACTGCGAACAACAGGCAGGTAAGTGTCTTAAATTCTTAGACATAATGGCGTTTCTGTCACATTTCACTTTCTGAGCCTTTTGTTCAGAGCTGGTTTTCTAAATTAACAGAGTCTATCCGGCTTCGTTTGGCTCCATTTTCTCCATTTTGGCTTCTTTGTCTCCAAATCTTCAGTCTATAAATTAGTTTGTACTCCACTGTGTAGTTCCTCCAGACACCTGTGCCTGCTGCTGCAGTGGAGTTTATTCTTTGCTTACGTCATAGATTAATTGGCGCGGTCGCGATTGCACAGCCTTATTGGCTGCAAAGATGCAGATGAAAGGTTTGAATATTAATTCAAATTGTGGGCGTACTCAGTAGGGACTTTTGATTTTATAAGTAGCGAAGTAGATTACATGGTGTAAATTGTACTCAAGTACGAGTAAAATTACACACTTGAAAAACTACTCATAAAAGTACAAGTACCCAAAAAATCTACTTAATTACAGTAACGTGAGTGTTTGTAATTCGTTACTTCCACCCCTGCTTATGACATTTCAGTTTGGTCAGTGAATCGCTGGTCAAATATTAGTTTTTTTCTCCACTCCAGGATCTATCCGTAACTAGTCAATTTAGGCGAATAAATGGACTTCACGGCTTGTGAAACGTCTCTGTTCGGTGAATTTTAAATGACTGCAAAACTAATCGATATGATTGATTATAATCGTTTATTACATTATTTGCTAATCAGTAATTGATTAGTTGTTTACAGTTATGCTGCTTATATCTGTGCAACTACAAGAAGTTGCTGGTGCATCATTTCCAATTAGAAAATTTAGAAATGGGGTCAATGACATGAAGTAATTTAAATAAACATTTAAATCATGAAATGGTAGTTTATACTGAACAAATAACTATGATGTCAATAGCTGTTATACTGGATACATTTATTTCTCTTTATTTTTAATGTAAAATTGGATGCTAAAAAATACTTAACACCTGGTGGCATCAATGTAATAATCTTAAATGATTGGATATACAAAACACAACCATAAAACAATAATGTGTAGGAAGTTTAGACTCTAAGGCAAAAAAATCACTGAGAATAAATGGGAGGAAAAAATATATGTACAGTATATATAAATATGGATATATTTTCAGAAATATTTGCTTGTGCCACCTGACATTTTTTTTTTAGAGGTGTGAAGTTAAAAATACAGTTAAAAATGGATTTAAACACTTTGAAATAATATGAGACTTGTTTAAGTACGTTGTTCCAAACTTAACCGTATGCCATCTTTAAAAAAAATACTAACAATTTTTAAAAAATATTAATAGTTTCCTTTTTAAAAGTATAAAACTCCGTGTTCACATGGGTTTTGTCCGGGTGCTCTGTTGTCCTCCCACAGTCCAGAAGCATGCACTAGCCTATAGGTTGATTGATGACTAAATTAGTGTGAATAAGGTGTCTGGTCCCCGCAACCCCGGTTAAGCAGTTCGAATAATAAATGAATGAATGAATGTTTGCACACAAACATATTGATTTTAACAGGTATCACTGTTTTATGTACTTTGACTCTCCAGGTTTGTTTCCCTGTAAAATGTTTGCACAGTGAAGTATATTGCATGTAAATGAAAGTGTTTCTGTTTTCCTAGTTTGCTCATCATCTGCTATATAATTGACTTTGTTTCTGTTTGTTTAGAGCTTTCATATCTGTTTATTTATTTATCCTTTGCCCCTTTGTTCTGCTGTTTGTGGTACTTATGCAGTTTAGTTCTTTATATCTCTTCATAGCAACATTTTCTCCTCTCTAGTAATCTTCACAAACTCATCCGGTGTTGTGTACACTGTAGGTCATGAACTTTAAAACATAAAACCATAGACATTTAGCTCATTCTCATGATGGAGTATACCTGTTAGAGCGGAGCATGTCGTACCCAAACCTGTTTCCAACATTTGGTATAGAACCCTCGATTTAAAACATCTGAAGATTCTTTATTTTATTTGTCAGCTCCTTGAAAAATCCCACAGCAGACATTTCTATATCCACTAACATCATTACATAATCGGAAAGTCGCAGGACCAGTAAAGCTATCGCCGAGGTACTCATGAGCAAGGTACCGTGCCCAAGCGCTGCTCTCCGGGTGCTGCCCATGTTGGCTGCCCACTGCTCCTTCACGGATGGGTCAAATGCAGAAGTCACATTTGGTTGTGGTGCACTGTGTGCTGTGCTGTGTTCACAATGACAAATAATCACTCACTTTCACATAAAATACAGATGACAAATATTTAATGCTATGTATCATTTACTATACTACACTTTTATGTAGTACGTCAGTTTACCGTTTACTCCTTTTTTGTAAAGCATTCTTGAAATGAATTAGCATTATTTTTAATGGGCAGTTGATTTGTGTGAGTTGACCAATCAGCCCTGACCCCTAGAAGAGCTGACACATGTTAGTTCAATTAAAGTGTGAGGTAAATGCGGCCATGTAAGTGCAGTGTTAATGTGCTGTTAATGGCTTCTGCGTGACCTTTAAGATTTACGTCCTCCTATGGCAGCTTTAACTAACTTTGCAGTAACTGTTTCCTTTTTAGTTAATATAATATTAATATATAGATCCGTTCTGCGGAAATACAGTTCTCGGCACGTACTGCCGTCAGCTTGTGCTTCTTCCAGACTGTCAGTTGTGTAGCACTCTGCACTAAAGTGGAATTGCATTAAGAGAAAAGTTGTTGAGTTGAGGTCAAGGATCTTCTCCAAGGCTGTAAATTGAATTTGCTGCAGTAGTTGCAGTGTTGAGGATGCTACTTTTAAAGAGTAGATTTTCTTTAGTTTCCAGTTCCACAAGCACTGCTCCCCGGGTGCTGCCCATGTCACCTGCCCGCTGCTCCTTCACGGATGGGTCAAATGCAGAGGTCACATTTGGTTGTGGTGCACTGTGTGTTGTGCTGTGGTGTGTTCACTTCTTCAGTTCTAAAAATACCTTACCTCAGGTGAAACCGCCGACTCGAACCCTTGCCCCGTGCGATCCTCGTGAAGGCCCGTTGGACAGCAGGGTGTGTCAACAATCATTTTCAAGGTGGCCACCCCACTAGAGGAAAAATACCTGGAGCTCGCCATCAGATTTTTGAAGCCTTTCGGGTGAGATGAGTGCGATTGCCTTGGATTCAGTCTCTTAAGATTACAGGAGGAGTGAAGTTTAGAGAGGACGGAGGCGAGCGGCATTTTGGGCTCCTTGTAAAGTGGGCCACGGGTCCCTGTGGTGAGGCCAGCTTTTCTGGGACAGGCGCGGCTGTGACGTGCAGTCGGCCCAGAACGGGAACGAACAGCAGCGTCCACTCGCTCCGGAGAGGGCCAAGAATGTGTAGGTGATGTGTGTTGAGATCTGCTTGGAGGAGGCAGAACGGAACAGACTGTAGGTCTTTATTTCCCAGCCTCCACACACACACATACACACAAACACGAACACAGACATCCAGTCGGATTAGAAGTTCCATCCGTACATTGAAGGCCTGCATCCCAGGCGCCTTCTGTAAGTATGAGTGTGTTTGGGTCAGCTCTTCTCTTTCCCCGTATTTTGGCAGCAAGATTGTAAAGTGGAGCTGGCGTCTTGACCTCGGTAGCGCGCGGATAACGTTTTTTTGTTGTCTTCACGTGCCCTTGCTATTCTTTTGCTTCCGACCAAATCCGAATTTGGGATTGAGGAGCTTCATGGCAAGGTGGGATGCTATTTAAAGATCACACAATTGCGCCAGATGCTCTTGTCGTAATTGACTTGCTTGAGGATGCTGTCTGTTAATACAGCTGTTAGATGTGGAAGTAGAATAAGCGTTTGGTAGAAGAAAAAGAATTTAGACTTTGTTCTTTTCTCCATGTCCCGTGTTTTGCTGATTGTGTTTGTTGAAAGCAGCCTTGTTGTTAATGTGGGACACTAAGCCCACTTTTCTGCGTTAAGCTATTCTTAGCCGTTAAAGTTGTAGGCGCTCTTTCTTCTAGCACAAGGCAGTGTTTTGTCATGTTTACTTTGTGTATATTCAGTAGTGTTGTACTACTAGAGACCGGTCTTGAGTCCAGTTTTTAAAGTCTTGGTCTTGTCTTGGACTTGGTCGTATTTGTACTTAGTCTTGTCATGGGCTCAGACAAAGAGGAGTCTGGATTTTATTTGGAGACCAGCCGAGACCACAACTCTGACAATATCACTATTAAAACTCTTTGAGACTGACGCAGGCATTTTGTGTTGTTTATTAATTAGTGTTTTAATAACTCAGAATCCCTTTAACTTACAGAAACATGTTATGTAAACACTCGCGTTAGCGCTTGTGACTCTAATACGCCATCAAGCACAAAAATGTGATTCTCTTCCAGAAAGGCCAAAAGCAGCTCATTTTATAGGTCAAAACGAGTCCAAACCGCCTCAAAATGACCCAAAACTTTATTTCTTCATTTTCAGCTGATCAGAAGGTATTTTTTCTATTTTATAATATTAGAGGGTAATCAATAAGGAAAAAATAAATATTGAAAAATGTATTATTTATCATCAAATAATTTTATTTGGTATACAGATAGATACCAAATGGATGAAGAAGTGTTTCCACCTGCACTAACCTTATTGTTCTTCACAGCACTAAGCTATAGAATGTCTCTGCGTAATAACAACTCTGCAGGTCAATAAAACAGTGAGTTTGGTCTTGAGGAGTGTTCACTGTGGTTTGTTGAGTTTAACAGTGAAGTGGTTTCCTCATTATAGATATGTAAGAGAGAAATATTCAATAAACATCTTTAGTGCTGCTTAGGCTTTGCATCTTCCACTTATTTGTCGTGTGGTGTAAAACGTGAACTGGTCCGGTCTCGGTCTCACTCGGTCTCTGCCCTTCAGAGTCTTGGTCTTGTCCCCAACTGTAATATTCGGACTTCATTTTAAATTTCTTTATATATACATATTCAAGCTTTTAATCTACTTTGTTTCTAACACATTTATTTGCATGCTGTTCTTTATGTATTGTGTAATATTATTGGGTGCAGGGCAGGAATTGACCCACGGCTTCGGCAAACCATTAAAAGTTGTGCAACCGTTTGAGGTCGTCCATTATTTGAGGTCATTTAATGACATGTTCTTTGTGATAGCTGATAAATCTGTGTTTATGTTGCTGCTTCCTTCTTTGTGTATAATAGAAGTGAACGCCGTGAGAGTGCTGCGTTTTGTTGGCTCGCGGGCGCCCGAGTTCCCCCTTTAATTTACAGTACAGCTGATTTTTTGTTCCCTCAGGCTTTTGGTTTTAGCGGTACGTCGTAACTGGTGCATCGCGGTTGGTGAGGAGTTAACGCTCAAACAGGAACTAGGCCAGTTACATCCCATTTTCACACTTCCGATCCTGAGGGAGACTGTTCTCTCTCTGTCTTTCTTTCTCGCACACTCTGTCACTCTCTTTTCTATCTGTTTATTTATCTGTCTACTGTATCTGTCTGTCTGTCTCTGCTCTCTCTCCCTCCGCCCTTTAATAAGATGAAATGGTTGTGTGTGAGATTATCTATCTATCTATCTATCTATCTATCTATCTATCTATCTATCTATCTATCTATCTATCTATCTATCTATCTATCTATCTAATGTAACCATCTCTTGATCTCTCTTGCTCTGTCTGTCTATCTAGTTGTCTCTCTCTCTTCTCTCTCACTCTTTCTTTCTCTTTCTCACTCTTCTTTCTTTACACAAACACTCACTCAGTCTCTCTCCTTCTCCCCTCCACCCTCACTCTCGGCCTCCTCCACCTTATCCGTCTGTCTGTCTATCTGTCTGTCTGTCTGTCTGTCTGTCTGTCTGTCTGTCTGACTGTCGCGGTCTCCCTCTGTCTGCTGTTTATTACTCTCTTCTCTTTCTCCACCTTCTCACCTCCTGCTCTCTCTCTCTCGCTCTCTCTCTATATACAGTATATAGAAATATACAAACACATGCCTTTCTCTCTTTCTATCTCTGTCTGTTGCTCTCTGTCAGTCTCTCTCTCTCTCTCTGTGTCTGTGTCTTTCTGTCTCTCTCTCTATCTCTCTCTCTCTCTCTAAATCACTATCTATCTATCCATCCATCCATCTGTACTCTCTCTCTCTCTCTCTCTCTCTCTCTCTCTCTCTCTCTCTCTCTCTCTGTATCTGTGTCTTTCTGTCTCTCTCTATATCTCTCTCTGTTCTCTCATCGTCTCTCATCAGCCCTCTCTCTCTCTCTCTTCAATCCTCTACTATCTGCCTATCTAGCCATCCATCTGTTTCTCTTCTCTCTCTCAAGGCCCCTCTCTCTGTTTGTCTTTCGTTCTCTATATCTCTCTCTGTTGCTCTCTGAATGGCCCTCATCAGTCTCTCTCTCTCCTCTCAACTCCCTCTCTATCTGTCTATCTAGCCATCCATCTGTCTCTCTCTCTCAGCTCTCTCTCTGCATCTGTCTTTCTGTCTCTATATCTCTCTGTTGCTCTCAATAGTCTCTCTCTCTCTCTCTCTTCATCCTCTATCTGTCTATCTAGCCATCCATCTGTTCTTCTCTCTCTCTGTATCTGCCTTTTCTGTCTCTCTCTATATCTCTCTCTCTCTGTTGCTCTCATCAGTCTCTCTCTCTCTCTCTCAATCCTCTATCTATCTATCTAGCCATCCATCTGTTCCTCTCGCTTCTCTCTCTCTATCTGTCTCTTTCTGTCTTCGTTGCTCTTCATCAGTCTCTCTCAACTCTTCATCTGTCTATCTAGCCATCCACCTGCTCTCTCTATGTGTCTTTTCTGTCTCTCTCATATCTCTTGCCTCATCAGTCTCTCTCTCTCCTCTCTCTCCCTCTCGCCCCCTCTCAATCCCTCTGTCTATCTAGCCATCCATCTGCTCTCTGTGTATCTGTCTTTTTCTGGTCTCTCTCTCTCTCTCTCTGTTGTTTCCTATCAGGCTCTTCCTCTATCAGTCTCTCTCTCTCTCTCTCTCAACTCTCTATATCTGTTTATCTAGCCATCCATCTGTTCTCTAGCTCTCTGTATGTCTTTCTGTCTCTGTCTATATCTCTCTCTTCTCCTGTCTCTCTCTTCTCTCTCTCTCTCTCTCTCTCTCAATCCTCTCTGTCTATCTAGCCATCCATCTGCTCTCTGTCTGTGTATCTGTCTTTCTCTTGTCTCTCTCTCTTCTGTTGCTCTCTATCAGGCTCTCTATCAGGCTCTCTATCGTCTCTCTCAATCCCTCATTCTCTCTCTCTCTCTCTCTCTCTCTCTCTCTCTCTCTCTCTCTCTCTCTGTATCTGTCTCTTTCTGTCTCTCTCTCTCTGTTGCTCTCTATCAGTCTCTCTCTCACTCTCTCTCTCTCTCTCTCAATCAATCCCCCTATCTGTCTATCTAGCCATCCATCTGTTCTCTCTCTCTCTCTCTCTCTCTCTGTCTGTTGCTCTCTATCAGTCTCTCTCTCTCTCTCTCTCTCTCTCTCTCTCTCAATCCCTCTATCTGTCTATCTAGCCATCCATCTGTTCTCGCTCGCTCTCACTCTCGCTCGCTCTTGCTCTCTCTCTCTCTCGCTCTCGCTCTTGCTCTCTCTCCATCTCGTCTCTCTCTCTCTCTCTCTCTCTCCCCCCATCTCTCTCTCTCTCTCTCTCTCTCTCTCTCTCTCTCTCTCTCTCTCTTTCTCCCTTCTCGTCCATACGTTTACCTCTTTAAGGTGTCTGAGTGTCCGTATGTGGGATGTTAGTGGGTGACCGTGTTGAAGCGTTATATTATTATCAGCTCCTGTACGATGCCTGTGTGAGTTTTCCCCACACTCACTTCCTCACATAAACGTGAACGCGGTGCAGGGCAGACGCATGTCACTCTCTTCTCCATCCCATGCACACACAAACACACACAAACACACACGCCTCTACGCTTTGTCGTTGAAAGGGAAGTGGTGTGCGCTCTCGTCCGTGTGTGTGTGTGTGTGTGTGAGACTTCTGGGTGCTGTAGTGTGAGAACAGGAGGCGGATTCATAGCAAGTGGAACTCTGACATCTGCCGTCCTTCAGGACTCTGCCACAGCAGCAGCATCTCCTTTATCCACCACCCGGCAGATAAATCCACTTCACCGAGTCCCTGCAGAACCCACACAGTACAGTCGCTGTTCGCCCCGTGATCAGAAGTTCGGCGGTTTGAATCCCGGACCAGTAAAGATACCACTGGGGTACTTACAGTATGAGGACGGTACCGTCCCATAGCACTGCTTCCCAGGTGCTGCCCATGTCAGCTGTCCACTGCTCCTTCACGGCTGGGTCAAATGCAGAGCTTTCCTTCATATTCCTACAAGGAATATCGCACGAGTAGATACACGTAGAGGAGAATTTGGTACCGTTATCTGGCTACCCAACAAAAATAAGAATTGTGAGTCCTCTTTTTCTTTTCTTTTTTGAAAAGAAAAAGCAGTCTCGCAGTCTGTTTGATTTTCTGCTAGTGTTTGTGCTGGATGCCAGTGCTGTCCAACATGATTGTGGTTTTGTGGATGCTGCAGGTTCTGCCTGACAGTTACCTGATAAAAGTAGTTGTTAGGGTTCCACCCATAGCATTTTTTCAGACTGAGTATTAGTACGCAAGTCAGTATTTATACAGTATTTATACCGTTTAATAAGAGTAATGACCTGATCTGGCGTAACCAGTTTACAGTTTTGATGCACGATAATATCGGAATCATACCGGAATTGGCAATAATTGCTTTTTTTTTTTTAAGTCTTTGGCATCAGACCGGTGCTTAGATTTGACTGATATTCAGCCAATATTTGATGCTGTGTTTATTGCACGACGGAAAGGTAACGCTTGTGGGATTTTATACAGCCCGCATCCTCTGTCTTAAAATGTATGGTGTTATTTTGTGCCAAAATTCTGAGCACACAGTGGAACGTTCAAAATCTTTCACTTTTCGCTGTCAACTCTGCCTGCACACGCAGAAAAATTTAAATTAACTAAATTGCGTGTTTGCCTCACTTAGCGAACGTGAGCGTGGGCCGTGTACCAAGCCGCGTACTGCTGTACTTAGTAGTATGGCAGGTAAGGTGCTCTTTTCATACTTTTCTATGTGGTAGTATGCGTCTCAGGAACTAGCCAGGGTTGTAGCTTAACGGCTCTTTACACACTAGGTAGTGCATATGGAGAGTCACACACGCCCTATTTGACTTTGTACACCACATAGGGCGGGAAGTGACTTTTTTTCTTAAAATGTTGTGCACTACATTCGTAATGTTCTGCCCTCGCTCCACTCTGCTTTCACGCTCACTTGACTTGGCGCTGTGTTAAAAAATGTCAGAGTTATAGTGCTATTTTTGTGCCAACATTCTGAGTGTGCGGTGGAACTTTGTCGTGCAAAATATCTTGTCTTCACACGAGCAACTCTCCCTGCGCTTGCGCTCAACTCTGCCTTCCTCGTTTATCGGCTTTGTCAGATATAGGCATGAAACACATTGGATATTGGCATTGTCCAATAATTCCCATAGCGTAAATTAAACGTAAGATTTGGACTGTTCAACTTGTAATACAAGGCTAACTGTTACCATCACTGTGCGGTGAAATGGAAGATGGGTTTATTTTTCTAATTTGGTGAGCTTGTTAGAATTCAAACAGAACTTACAAACTATGGCAGAATTACAAACTATGCAGGAAAAAATGGCAAAATTCTGCAGCTTTGAGTAACATTGTAACATTGCGATTAAAGGATATTGATTCAAAATGTTTCCTCATTTTATTTTGTTGGATGGTTTTTTTGGATGGCCTAGTGGTAGGACACTCGCCTTTGGACCAAGAGGTTGTGGGTTCGAATCCGACCACTGGCGTCACCAACATTGGGAACCTGAGCAAGACCCTTAACCCTAAATTGCTCTCGGGTGAACTGTCCCTGAAATGAGGAAATGTAAGTGGCTCTGGATAAGAGCGTCTGCTAAATGCTGTAAATGTAAATGTATTGGGAAAACGTACAGGATTTGAGCAGGTCAGAAGGTAAATGTGTTTATCAGTTTTAACCTGAAATACCAGAGATCTTGAAGAACGAAAGAAAGATTTGTGTCTCATTTTGACACACTCAAGACAGACGCTGGTATGAGAGCTTTTGTACACGAGGTGCCATTGTGTTGGAGATTAGTATTCTGTGAACTTATTCACTGTTGCTGCAGCAGTCTGTCCTGCTGTGCCGTTTAGTGTGAGGATGTGAGAGGCAGCGCTGGCCTTTATATACAGTACATCCACGTCTGGAACTCAATTATGCGACGTCACTTGAATAATTATGTGCTAGTCTTGTTACAGGACTAATACAGATGATTTCTACACAGCCCATATAACGTCTAACGTAGTAATCAGTCATTATTATTAATTTTAAGCCTGTGTAATATTATGGGCTGTGTAGGTTTGATTCTGTGTTTGTCTGAATACACAGCTTATTAATTAAAAACTGGTATTGGATCGCTACTCGGGATCAACCCATACCCGAAGCCCAAGTATCGCTAGTGGCATTGGTTAAGTTGTATCGGTGCATCCTTAGGGCCCTATGATCTGCGCGATGTGGAAAACGCGGACAGAATCACGGAATTCAACAAATAAATTGGAATCTGTTGTAAAACGCGTAACGCTGTATAATTGGCTGATATCGGTGTGTGGGCGAAGCAACGCAATGGTTTCTAATCAGGTTTGGCCGCTGCAGCCCCCTGTACGTGTTACCTGTTGAGGCAGGACTCAGCTTTCCACACACACAAACGCACAGACACAGAGGGGAAAAAGTCAGCGGTCAGCTATAGCGAAGAGGCTGAAACACCGAAGTCCTCAAATAAATGACGGAATTGGAGTGTCAGTGCTAAGTTTAGAGCAGAACGATACCCAAACGATTTTTATAAATCGGGAGAACAACTCTTTTGTAAGTGTTGCCAGTACACGATAGACTGCACCCGCAAGAACATGTGACGACCACAGTCAAAAACTCACAACAGAAACGTGTCGTTTTGCGCGAAAAAATGATTGTTTTTTGTTGTTTACAGGTAAATGTTTTACCAAAGCAGAAAATGTTCTGCTGAACCCCAGCACTTTGTTGAAGCTAATTCACATTTAATGTGAGATTTTTTTTTTCTATTGCATTGTTCTTTTTTTCCATCCACTCCATAATTAGACACTTTTTAGGCGAATAAATGTGATTGTAACGTAAAACACGGAATTCAGAAGAATAAAAATGGAAAAAGCAGAATTCAGGAAAAAATAAAACGGAATTCAGGAAAAAACAAAACGGATTTCATAGGGCCCTACATTCCTAGTAGAAGTTAAGGCTGACCGATCTGCGATCCATACCCAGTGTGTGTGCAATGTGAAGTAATCTAGAAAAATTGGTAGGATCCATTGAGATATCGTTTCGAATCAGCTGGTGAGAGCAGTGAAGGTTCACACCTCTAGTAATTTAAGTTATGGCGGTGTTGTTAACATACGTAATGAAATCATTTTAGAAGCTGCTGCGTAGAAGTTCGTATAACTGACCTTGACTCAAATGTTATAAACTTTTGTCCCTCAAGAATAACATACTTGCAATGGACTGTAGTTACCTAGCAACTCTGTACACTCACGAAGGGTCAGACATCTATTACGGAAAAGCAGCATTTCAGATGTCAAATCACACTGGCTATTTCAGAGGCGTCATCGTCGACCTTTTCCATGCTGTTAAAACGTTACACTGTTTTATTCTAGATATAAAGTGGCCAATTAAAGCTTAAATTTAATCAGTACTTCACGTGTGTAAATAACGTTTTTATACTTGTTTTTAACGGTTGTGCCGGTCTAATCAGGCGGCCGTCTCCTCCCCCTTCTTTTGACATTTACGTTAGCTTTGCAGTGTTGAGCGTATAGCCTAAATGCTAATAGATGACAGCATATGGAGCGCACAATTGGCAGGCGTTCAGTCAAAGTGCTTAGAAAGCAGCACACGTTCAGCATGGCCCCTTTAAACCGCTGCATTCTGATCAGAGAAGGTGATTTGAATTTTGCTCATCAGACTCTGGAGGGTCACACCGATGCCACGGTTTTCTGCTGGTGCTGGTACCGCAAATTCGGCTTCGAACAGAACCAAAACGTTCCCGGTCTTGAATGTAGTGCCGGTGCCCAGTTTATTCACATTTTTCCACTGATTAAAATTCTTGCTGATGCCGCATAATTAGCGCCAGAACCAGAAGCATTACTGTTAAATTAGGGCTGTGCGATCTCATATCCCGGTAACGTTATATATCACAATATAGTTTTCTGTATATTTTGTGGAGCTTTCGCAAGCAAAATCTTGTCTGTGCACACTCTGTGCGTGCCTACCGCGCACTCTAAACACTTCATATGGAACGCCAGAGGTGCCACAGTTTCCCCGTAGTTTTTTACGTAATTGACAGTAAAAAGCGTTTTTATGCTGTTTTATTTGTTAAAAATACTGTTTTGTTTTGGGTACTTTAATATACCGGTGTTTTTTACGACATTGAAAACATTGCTTTTTGTGGCGCTCTTGTGGCCTGTGGTCAAACGCCACTTTTTGTGTCATAAAATGGCTCTAAAAGATGGCACTTTTTAAATCAGATATTTTATGATGCGTGTTGTTGGCGTTGGCTGCTTTGAGCTGTGGAAAGAGGCAGAATGAGCTGCATTTGAGCTGCAATCCTCAAAGATTGAAGCAGCATCTGAAAACTAGGGGTGTGGAGGTGCATCTGTGTAGTTCGATACATCATTTAAATGTCTGCTTGAGCTCAGCAATAAAGATGTCGACTGATATGTTGCTTGCTATTTGTGATTTGGGATGAATTGAGGTCGATCAGCATATCATATTGTCTCATATCGATTGCCGACCCCAGAAGTGAATTAAACAGAGATTGTATTGTAAGAGACTTTGTCCGAACACTTGCCACTAAATCGATGCAATATCGTATCGTGATGAAACTTGTGATTTAGTGTCAATACAAGAACACATCCCGCCGGGTTCTCGCTGTTCGTTTTCCTGTCCTCTCCTTTTGGGGTGGAGTTTGTAGTGGATTGACTTCCATTTGCACTTTGTTGGGCTAGAGCTCGTGGTTCGAGAGGAAATGCTGCACAGTTTTGGAATTGTTTTGGTGTCTGAAGCCTCAAAAATGTGAAACAGTGAGGCTAGCTGTCACAGCTTAAAATCACACTAACCGCAGCCTTCCTTACCCTAGCATTAACTCTCTGCACATGTTGGCCGCTGTCTTGATGGTAGACATTTGTGGAAGTTAATGAAGGGCCGTTATTAGCTTTCTCTCCATTGCTTTAGGAGGTAGTAATGACCGAACAAACCACTGGTGCTAACACACATGCATTTTTTAAAGTTCTGGTATTTTTATTGTGATGTAGTATTTTAGTGTGATTTTTGAAGAGAGGTCCTGAATGTAGTGCACGATATGGGAATTATTGACCGATGCAGATATCCGATATTTTCATGGGTATATCTGCCGTTTCCAATAACTGAGGAAGGCAGAGTTGAGTGCCTAAAGACAAGAGGTTTTGTTGGCCAAAGTTCCACTGAAAAAAATGACAAGCGAGCGTGAAAGCAGAGTGGAGCGAGGGCAGAGCGTTTTGAGCATAGGGCACAACATTTTAAGAAAAATACCAAGTCAAATAGGGAGTGTGTGGCACTCCGTGTGCACTACCTAGTGCGTAGAGAGCCGTTAAGCTAGACCCCAGCTACACCTCAGCAATTTGATGCATACTACCACATAGAACAGTGTGATAAGAGCTTCTTACCTACCATACTATTAAGTGCGGTAGTAGGTGGCTCGTCCTGAACTCGCATTCGCCAATTGAGTGAGTACCCAATTTATTTTAAAAAGTCTCACACACTGCACTTCGAGAGCGTGTAAAGACAAACTCACGTTCCATCGCGCGCTCAGAATTTTGGCACTAAATAACGCCGTACATTTTAAGACAGAATCGCGGGCCGTATAAAATCCCACCTCGGACTTTGGACATGCCTGACACGAGTGCTGCCTTTCAAATGTACAACAAATGCATCATAAAATATCGGGCGATTCTAAGCAGCGGTCTGATGGCAATTATTTGCCGATTCCAATATGATTCTGATATTATCGCGCATCCCTAGTTCTGGATGTTAATTTTGATTTCATTTTCTATGATTTGCCCAATTTGCCCTAATTCATGGCATTAAACAATCATTGTGATCTCTACAACTCTCTTAGCCAAGCTTTAGGGCCTTTGTCCACCGAACTTTTTTCCGCCGAGAGCGCTCAACACCTCACTTCCAGAGCGCGTTCTTGACACTTTCTGTTATCGCTGGTTGTTGCTAAGTTACGAAAAGCAGCATCGGCCACTTCCGCGTTCGTTCCTATTTTAACGTGTTTCTTTGAGATCGCTTGTTTAGCCGACAAGATGGAGAGAAATCACATCTTAGCATAGTGGCAGCGTTTGAGAAAGATTCTCATATCTCTTTGGGATGAGATTGGGTGCATGAAATCTTCTCCAGCTGCTAGTGAGTTCCTGACAGCGTATGCCTCGCCCCTTCCTCAGTTTTGATTGGCTAGCAAGAGCAAAGTGACATTAATGTGCCCAGCGCTGGTTTAAAAGTTGAACGAATTTCAACTTGAAGCGCTCAGAACGCTGCAACAAAAAACCCCGCTGAAGGTGCTTAGCGCTCTAAAAATAAAAATATTAAAAATAGATTGTAAATGTGTTTGGTGGACACAGGCCCTCATATTATTCATTCATCCATTCATTTTCCGAACCGCTTTATCCCAACTGGGGTCGCCAGGGGACCGGAGTCTATCCTGGGAACTTACGGGCGCAAGGTGGGGACCAACCTTGGGCAGGCGCCAACACACCGCAGGACACGCACACACTCACACGATCACACTCACATCCACACATTACAGGGCCAATTTAGAGTCACCAATTAACCTACGTTAACACCTTTGGACTGTGGGAGGAAACCGGAGCACCCGAAGAAAACCCACACGAACACGGGGAGAGCATCCAAACTCCACACAGAAGGACCCTACGGCTGTCCCCGGGGTTCGAGCCCAGGACCTTCTCGCTGTGAGGCGGGAACGCTAACCACTGCGCCACCGTGCCGCCCGCCCTCATATTAGTGGAAAATAAATTATACCAGTTCTTGAAGAAGTATGGGAGGTAACGACGGGAATTCTGATTTCGATTATTTTTTTGATTAATTTGCCCAGCTCTTAGTAATAGTTCGTTGACGGAGAGCGCACGCGGTATGAGCGCTCCATCTCTCTGGTGTTCTGACTAACTCTCTGCAGCTTTAGTGTCCCTTTTTTGTTCCTCTCTGTTTGCTTTGCACAATAAACCCATGAGAGTTTCCCTCGCACACACACACTCTCTTTCACACACATGAACAGAGGCCCACTTTTAGTCTCTGATTCTGTCTATGACTCGCTCGAACTCCACAACACCCCCCCCACCTCGACCCTCCTCCTGAACATACATGAGCAAATCAGCACGCGTAGCTCCCGAGCACACAGAACCTACATTCTTCTTCCTGACCTTCATTGTCCCTGAAAAGGGACACATTTTCAGCAGATCTGCCCGAGTTAGCAACGCTAAAAATAAGCTGCAGATCTCACTCTCTGTTCCCGATACTGCCTTTCTTACAGAAGCCTCTCTACCAGAGCTGTTGGCCCGGCTCCTGCACAGACCAAGTTTTAGAAAAATGATTTATGTTTCATAAAATGTGCAAAATTGTCTGCATATAAAATTCTAATACTAATATTTTAATCTTATACATACTAAATATTTTGAAGTCATCTCTGCTGTATACTGTACAAATAGACAGAGAGACGAGACGACGTGGCCCCAGTTTTAACAGTGCAAAGAGCAAATAAGACACAGAATAAACAATATTTAAGTAGAATATAAAATATACACTTTAAACTAGAAGTAGAGCGAGAGACAATTAGGATGCGTTACTCAGCCTACAATTATGGTTTTGGAGTTGTCTTTTACACTGAGTGTGTATGAGATCTGTAACAGTTTGAAGGTGGTGGTGGTCCAGTGGTCAGGATACTCACCTCTAGACCAAGAGGTTGTGGGTTCGAATCTTACCTCCAGCATTATCGGCGGCATTGGGCCGTTCTATGGAGCCGATCTGTAAATGCGTGGACGTTCGATTCGTTATGCATGGGAAGTGGCACTGTGGTAAAGAAGAGCTGAAACCGTTGTCCCAATAACTCCAATAATTCTATTACAAAAATCGAGTTGAGGCAATTTTTCTAGAATCGACACTTGGTTTAATTCATTTTACTCTAGAGCAGCTCCGCTTGTGTTTCACACGGACGCTTAATAGTGACGTTTTCAGTGGCGTGATCAAGACGAGACCTGATCCCTCTGCATGTGAAAGTATTTGTGAGATGTTCCGTGCACTAAAACAGAAGTAAATGCATTAAAATGCATAAATGACATTTTTCGTGATGTAAACACTAGCGCTGTGTTAATGACCGCTTGCATGAGCGCCGTTACTCGCTAAAACGCTCCAGTTCGGTCAAAACGTCCCCTTTATTACAGACACAAACCATATTTTTGCTGATAAATAACCACAACAACCAGCGTTCTACTCACAACTCTGCCGTTTATTTAGATTTTCCATCGTTTATTCTGGAACGCGCACCCAGGGCTTCGTTGTGACGCGGCTCTGGGGGGCACGCGGGGAATTGTGGGAAATGTAGTTCTCTGCAAAAGCAGCTGATTTTATAGGCCAAATTGGTTCAAAATGACAAACTTCAGTATTTCATTTTGTCATTTTTCAATTTTATAATGTTATAGTGTAATCAGTAAGAAAGAAGAAATATTTATGTCTAAACGAACCATTTTTGAAAACAAATAATTTAGCATATACATGTGTGTGTGTAATTATTACATTGTTTTAGTAGGAAAACTATTTAAATCAAGCATTTCCTTAAGCAGAAGAATAATCACAATCATGTATTCAGACATTTTAAAGCATTATTTTATGTTTAAAAAAAGACTCGGAGAAGTGGTATCGTGACATCTCTAGTCCCTGGGCAAGACCCTTAACTGGAGTGTCTGCTAAATGCTGCGCCGGCCCGTATTTCAGTGGAACCAAAACGAAGCGCCGAAATTCACGTTGTCGATCCGGCCCGGGTACTAGCGTTCATGTTGGAAGCGGTTATATACTGGTACCCAACCCTCAGCTTTCCGGCCGGTATGGTTTCATTTTTGCATTGGGTTTCAAAGGCTTTATTTTATCTTAAAGGTCTGTGGCAAATGATCTGATTTGAGAACAGTTACACTGCTGCTAAAATGGATTTTGGACATTTATTTGTTTCTTGAAATATTATTAAAGATAATGATAATTTTGGGGGTTTAATTAGTTATTAATCAGCGCATTAGCTACCGTTAACTTTGACATGGTTTTATTGACATGAAAAGTCAGCCTCAACATTTTTTTTTTAGAATCGACATCGTTAATTAGGTGGATTAACTGCTGCAGCCCCACTCTGCAACTGAAGGATAGCAGTAATTCCGGATCACACCCTGTGTGTTCTTGGCTGAGCTGGTTTGCTAGCCAACGCTTGTGTTTCGTCGGTGGTGGTGTTTAAAATGTTAAATGTGTTCAGAAATAGAAACAGTCTATTGAGTTGGCCTGATTGTAGCCCAGATGAATCACAGGGAGCCAGACGTGAACAGCTCGAGTTCTGCCAGCCTCCTGCCCGCTGCTGTCTGATGCTGATGCTGGTGCTGGGTTCGAGGAGAAGTGGTCTGCATTGCGCTGCTGCTGCTGCTGCTGTACTGCCTGTACTCTCACTATAATTGATCTGCCTGCCTGAGATGTTCAGCTTCTCTCGCTCCCTCACCTGTTCACCACTATCTCTCCCACCCACTTCTGCCTCCTCTCACCTGGTACGGTACAAATGATCTCTCTTTCTCTCTCCTTCTGTCTCTCTCTCTCACACACATCTCTCCTCCTCCTCCTTCTTTCTGTCTCTCTTGCATTACAGCATATCTCTCATCTATCTCTCTCCCTTCTTTTCATAAGCCCTCCCCTTTTCTGCCTCTCACCCAGTCCAGCTGATCTCTCTCTCTCTATTTTTCTCACTCTCACCTCTCCTTTTTACCTGTACGCAACAAAGAACTGATACCTCTCACTTTCTCTTTCCTCCTCTCTCTGTTCTCTAGCTCTCCCTTCACTGCGCTCTCTCTCTGTGTGTCTCTGCCCTTCTCCTCCTCCCAACTCCTTCGCCTCTCCTCTCTCCAACTCCACTGCCTCCCACTCTCGCCCCTCTCCAACCTCTCGCCCTCTCTCCTCTCCGTTTCTGCCTCTCGTCTGGTACAGCTATGTCTCTCCTCTCTTTCTCCCACATCCACCGTTCCTCCTGCCTCATCATCCGTCCCTGTGTCTCTCTCCATTCCAGCACGCAGCACCACATCAGCTTTATTTCCTCCCTTTCTATTTTCTTTCTCAGGGTTTTTATGCATTTTAGTGTTTTCAGCAAGGAAATAGGGATGTACCGGTTTTGGAAATCTGCTGAGCGTAACGTTTTATACATTTTCTTATAAGCGTTTGTGAATTTGAATTTTTACCACATTGTTGCACCAAAAGAGTAAATAATTGAAAATGTGGTTCGTGTTGATTTTGGGGAATTTTGCAGCCAATAAAAATACTGAATTATTATTCATGTATGATTCATTTTTAAATTGTAAAAGTTGGCACAATCAGCTTGTCACAGAATTTGTGTGTGCATTGTGCACTGTATTGCGTGTTTGTGCAGCTAGGAAAATCAGACAATAGGTGCAGTGATTTATTCTTCAGCACTACATTAAAAGTCTAGGAAAAAGTCATATTTTGCTGTTTGGATGCAAAATATGAAGAGAATGTTGATGCAAAGAATCGTGATCTCAAGTCTTATCAAGAAAATCGTGATTCACTTTTTCTGCACTATAATGATGTGAAAAATGTGTCTTTTGCAGTTTTGAAACGACCCAAATGAACAACCTCCTCCGTTTTCGTAATGTCAGGTGTAAGTAAAACAGTCCGGCGTATTGAGGCGTGTTCAGGAGCCAGAGAGCGCAGCATTAAGGGACAGTTTCTTTACGAGGGCACTTCAGTGTGTTCCGCTTTATTGATGACTCCCATTAGCCCGTGATCACTCTGCTACACCGTGCTACTTTAAGTGTTTAAGTGGCTTTTATTCTGCACTGATGTAAATCTCTTTTCTCTCTCTCTCTCCTACAGTGGAGGCAAGCTCATGTCCCTTATCTTCTGGTCTGAGACCTGTGACCTGGACACACTGAGGAAGACCAACACATTACAAGGCCAATGACCTACGCTGTGAGTTATGGGTGTGGGACGTCATTGCTGTCTTCTCGTGACGAGAGCTTTAGGCGAGATCATGATGTAATCTGTCAAAAAGGGCCCAAGCTGCTCTCACAGCGAAAATGAGAAATATTCGCTTCTATATGAAGTGTAATAGAACCGCGGGCCTCATTCACCTATATTTTACATTTTTCCTTCAATTTGTTCTTAAGACATTTAAATGTTATAATGTTATACAATTGTGGAATTGAAGAAAACCCAATAAGCTAATTGTGAGTGCAGCTTGCGCTGTCTCGCTAGCCTCGAACTCCAAAGATTCTTTGCACGTGACACGTATCCAGAAAAGAGTCTCGAGTCCAGTCTTTTCGTTTGTTGTCCTTTTTATTACTACAGCTTAGAATTTTACAAGCAAAAGATGAATTCTCAGGACTAAAAAGAGACTTTACGTGACGGTCAAAAGACTGTAACGCTCCTGAGTTCTCGGCTTCGACACAGTTCTAGTCTACGTGTGTTCTTATATCTTTTTATATACATTTCAGGAACCAATCAGATTACGACACATAAGGCAACTAGCCCCAAGCACTGCTCCCCGGGCGCTTGTTAGCTGCCCACTGCTCCTTCACAGATGGGTTAAAGGCAGAGGTCACATTTGGTTGTGGTGCACTGTGTGCTGTGCTGTGTTCACAATGACAAATAGCCGCTCACTTTCACTTTCATGTTACATACTAATACAGAAAGTTCATATAGAAAATTCCAGAAATATTCAAATTAGCTTTATAGCTCTAAATTCTACTACAAATAGTTATGAAATATTAAATCCAAATATTCAAACATTCATGCAACACAAAATGGCTCTAACACTAATGTTTTGCGGCAGATAATAGCGTAACGGTGGGGAGGTGCTATCATGATCAGAAGGTTGCCGGTTAAGGTACCGGACCGGTAAAGGTACTCATGAGCAAGGTATCATCCGCCAAGCACTGCTCCTTCAAGCATGGGTCAAATGCAGAGGCAGTTGGTAGTGTAACGGTTATGGAGTCAGCCCTGCGATAAGAGGGACTCCGGTTCAACTACCGGACCGGTAAAGGTACCGCTGAGATACTCATGAGCAAGGTACCGTCCAGCCAAAAATGGCTGTCCACTGCTGCTTCACAGATGCAAGTTCAAATGCAGAGGTCACATTTCGTAGTGGAGCACTGTGTGCTGTTCTGTGTTCATAATGACAATCGTTTTAAATACCCTGCACAAACATGCATGCAGTAAAATTAGCGTAAGACAACTCCTCAAGATTCTGATCTTACCTGAGCACAAATCCTGAATAAGAAACTTTGAGAAAGGTCAGAAGAAATTTTTTCTTGCTACCTGCTCCTGCGCCCTGCGAATTACGAGGCAAAAGATCTGGCCAGTGCCGATATTTATCAATTTCATTGACGTCAGTATTGCTCATTTTAAACCGATATGCTGATAAAACATAATTAAATAAAAGGTCATTTTTATATAAAAGGTCTCTCAAACTCTCTCTCTCTTCACTTTAAGATTAAGCTGCATCTCTCTGTCTCTAGAGGAATGTCTTATTTGTTGGAATAATCTGGTCTGTTAGATGTCACTAGATTAGCCATTCAGCACTGAAGCAGCTCGCTCCCTGCACTTTTTATGTTAAGATCGTTATGAAAATAAAGTTTTGAGTTGGAGTATTTGATATTCTAAAATTTGTCAGAAAATTTCATTGCAGAAGATATATATTCATTCCAAATTATATGTTAAATGGGGCCCTATGAAATCCGTTGTTTTTTCCTGAATTCCGTTTTTTCCATTTTTATTCTTCTGAATTCCGTGTTTTACGTTATAATCATATTTATTCGCCTAAAAAGTGTCTAATTATGGAGTGGATGGAAAAAAGAACAATGCAACTGAAAAAAATCTCACATTAAATGACTGTTATTCAACTTCAGCTGGGGTTCAGCAGAACATTTTCTGCTTTGGTAAAACATTTACCTGTAAACAACAAAAAAACATTCATTTTTTCCTGCAAAACGAAACATTTCTGATGTGAGTTCTTGACTGCGGTCGTCAGGTGTTCTTGCGGTTGCAGTCTATTGTGTGCTGGCAAAACTTACCAAAGAGTTGTTCTCCCGATTCATAAAAATCGTTTGGGTATCGTTCTGCTCGAAACTTAGCACTGACACTCCAAGTCCGTCACTTATTTGAGGACTGAGTGTTTCATCGCTGACCGTTGACGTCTCCCCCTCTGTGTCTGTGCGTTTGTGTGTGGAAAGCTGAGTCCCGCCTCAACAGGTAACACGTACAGGGGGCTGCAGCGGCCAAAATTGATTAGAAACCATTGCTTAGCTTTGCCCACACACCGATATCAGCGAATTATACGACATTACAACGGATTCCGTTTTATTTGTTGAATTCCTCGATTCCGTCCGCGTTTTCCTCATCGCGCAAATCATAGGGCCCTAGTTATCTCTTCTCTTTAATTGTTAATATTAATTAGTATCAGCCCTGAAAAAAACCCATCATTTTACTTCCTCTATGAATATACTGCATTACATCTCTTATGAAGTCATAGTATATTTAATCCGTGTATTTGTCTGTTTAGATCCTTGGTATGAAAGCTGTTAACTGTTCTGGTTACATATTTAGCTCAACACTTATTGATCTTATGTGAAGGTGGTAATGGTACGATATGGTGTATGTCTGACTGATGATTCACTACCATCTCGTGTTTTTCATTTCTACCAACAGGATCTACTCGGTGGTTTGTGTCAGATTCTGTAATGGAAAATCGTGGTAAGTGATTATTTCAAGATACACACTTACACCGATGCTTTGTATTCCCAGCTTGTTTTTGAGGGCAGTGAATGGATGAGCAAATTTTAAATATGATCCAGTGACTTTAAGATGTACATCAGGAATATAAATGTTGTAGTATGGAATATATCTCTTCGAGGCAGTAGGAGAGTGGATTTATACAGAAAAATGTAAAAATTGTAGAAAAATGTAACCTTCAACTCAAGTGAATTTTAAGGGGAAACAAAAATCCCTGACTAAGAATTTTTTTTTTCCCATAAAATCACCTGTTCCACAATTATTGGCGCCCCTAACAATTCCTACAAAATAAATGTAATTGAAGCATTTCTGTCATTTCTACAGTAGCTTACAAAGTTGATCAGAGTATCTAGGAACATTTAATTAGTAATTCATCACGTCCTGTTTCCCTGGGGTATAAATGACGTGACACAGAGGCCATTTCTCTTATCCACGCTTCGACATGGGAAAGACAAAGGAACACAGCATTCAAGTAAGGCAGATGTGTGTCGACCTTCACAAGTCAGGCAATGGCTACAAGAAAATAGCCACTCGCCTGCACCTGCCCATATCTACTGTCAGAGGAATCATTAAGAGGTTTAAAACAACTGGAACGGTGGTAAACAAGCCTGGACGAGGACACAAGGTTATTTTGCCACCACGCACACTGAAGAGGATGGTAAGAGAAATAAGAAGTTCTCCAAAGCTCACTGTTAAAGAATTGCAACAAATGGTAGCATCTTGGGGTCACAAAGTCCCCAAAACAACCATCAGGCGCTGTCTACATGCCAACAAGCTGTTTGGGAGGCATGCACAGAAAAAACCTTCTCTCACTCACAATCATAAACGCAAACGTCTGGAGTTTGCTAAGCGGTACTGGGGCTTCAACTGGGACCGTGTGCTTTGGTCAGATGAGACCAAGATAGAGTTTTTTGGCAACAAACACTCTAAGTGGGTCTGGCGGAACACAAAAGATGAGTATGCAGAAAAGCACCTCGTGCCCACTGTGAAGTATGCGGGAGGATGGGTGATGCTGTGGGCCTGTTTCTCTTCCAGAGGCCCTGGGAACCTTGTTAGGGTGCATGGCATCATGAATGCTTTGAAATATCAGGACATTTGAAATCAGAATTTGGTGGCCTCTGCCCGAAAGCTGAAGATGGGTGCAGAGAAGACCCAGGTCGCTGGATGATTTAGAGAGATTGTGCGAAGAGGAATGGTGGAAGATCCCTCTTTCTGTATTCTCCCATCTTGTAAAACATTATAGGAGAAGATTAGGTGCTGTTTTGTTGGCAAAAGGGGGTTGTACAAAGTATTGACATTGGGGTGCTAATAATTGTAGCACACATAATTTGATGTAAAAGAATTATTTCTTAATGTGGGATTTTTTTCCCCTGAATAAATGCACTTGAATTAAAGGTTGGATTTTCCTCTTTTTTCATTGTGGCCCTATATTATTTAGAAAAAAACTGAATTTTTTAGAAGCTAAAGAACACATCTTAACCAGGGGTGCCAATAATTAGGGAGGGCAGTGTATATAATGTGTATATGTGTGTGTATAGGTTCAGAGTGTTTTGGTACATCTGTTTTTTTATCAAGAATGGATGTGTTTTTCATATACTGTGTATGTACTAAGGATCGTTCGATTATCAGCCAGACAGATTCTCCTCAGCCCATATTAGACATTTTGCTGATTGTTGTTTGATTTTGACCATCACCGATATTAAGTAATTACAAGGTGCGCTCTCTTCTCTCTGTGCTGTTTGCTCTCGATTCGCTGCATCATTTAAAGTTCCGCCCACAACAGTCTCTGATTGGCTTTGTGTCACATGAGAGGAGAGCACGCTGCGCAGCTTTGCTTTCTTCACCACAGCCTGAAACGTTTAAGTTTCTAATTTAAGCTTCACAGTTTTACAATGTTACTTAAATGTTCATTTAAAACTATTTAAAGTTAAATTAAAATTATGTAAAAAGTTTTAAGTATTTATAAACAATATAGTTATTTAATAGGTGGGGGCAGCACGTGGCGCGGTGGTTAGCACTCCTGCCTCACAGCGAGAAGGTCCTGGGTTGATCCCCGGGTCGGCTGTAGGGTCTTTGTGTGGAGTCTGTGTGTGTGCTCTGTGGTGTGTGGGTTGGTCGCCACCTGTAAGCTCCCGGGATAGGCTCCGACCGCCGCGACCCCGATAGGGATTAAGCGGTTCAGATAATGAATGAATGGTTATTAAATAAAGTTTTGTGTTGGTGTTTGTAAAATTCAATAATTGGACAGATTTTCTCTTTTTATGCTTTTGCAAATCGGTTCCAAATATTGGTTATCAGCCCCGTTAACTAGCATTAATCGGTATCGATAGCGGCCCTGAACAAACAATATCGGTCAATCTCTAATATGTCGACATATATATATATACACATACACAAAACACTCTCCTCATAGTAATAGTCTCTCTTCTCATATTTTGTGTTGTAGCTGTGTTTATTTATTTATTTATTTATACAAGTCTGGACTCGTTTGGTTGAGTTTTGTATTGGCTTCAGCTTCAGCTTCCAGTCATGTGATGCTGATAGACGCGGGGAATCCGCTGACCTTTTAGGCATCCATACGAAGACACTCTGCATCGTCATGCTGTTCTGTGCTGCGCTCTCCGTCAGGCGGTTAGCTCATTTTCCAGGTCATAGAAGCGAGAGTTCTGGGCTCTGGCAGAAGCGTCCAGCGAGCTCTGTGCGGTTGGACTAGCGCCCCAGTGTAGACGCCGCAACTGGGACACGGAAACAGGGCCACGGCTCAGCCATGAGGGGCTTTTTTTAAACAGATGAACACACGTATTTGGAGTTTGCTACTAGAGGAGTAGACAGTATATACTCACATTATTGGGATTAAACTTTTGCTGCGTTCCATTTGACATTGGATCCGAGATTCGGTTGACGAGATTAAGTCACATCCACTAAACTTACGGTGGAAATCGAATTGGATTCGTTCCATTTGCCTTAAGAGTTGAACTCGGATAGAAGATTTTTATGCCTTGACGACTCGGAAATCGAGCACCAACAGCAAATGGAACGCAGCATATGCATTCCAGTATAAAGTCTCATTTGAAAGTTGTGTTTTAGATATTTTGTTTCAGTGTAGTATTCCAAAATACCCACCCGCTTAACTTTAATTGAACTATTGTTGGATGGTTTGATTGGTTTAGGGGCGAGTTTGCACAGAGTGTGTGGTAACTACAAATATTCTGTTAGTGCTGCACGTTAAATTGTAACACCAAACCTACAGGGAGGCTGTTTGTTTACTAAAAGGTATTGTCGACTGTTATATTTGACGTGCAAAGGAAATTAGTAGAAAGTAATGCAAATAGTGATTTAATTGTCATCAGTATGGACAGATTTAGTGGGTGAAAGTGAGTGATTATTTGTCATTGTGAACACACCACACAGTGCACCACAACCAAATGCAGACATCCCAAGTCTCCCAGAAGTTCCGGGAGTCTCCCACATATTGATAGGGGCTCCTTGATGACCGCAAATTGAATAAAATATCCCGGAAACTAGAGCAAGCAAACAAGAGCCTGCACACGAGACAGTAGTGTGTGCATGGCGCACTTGAGAGAACTGTGAATCGCGCACATGACGGAATGAGAGAGTGAGAGGACGTGTGTATGTGTGGATCACTGCGTTCACGTAGCCCGTGCTAGACAAAGGGCATCCTGATTGGTTTACTTAGCAAAATAAGCCCATCAGATTTTAGCGCGGGCGTGTTAGGTTGGCCGGGGCGGGGTCCTCCCTGAAATGACTTTTTACAGGTTGGGATGCCTGCAAATGTGACCTCTGCATTTGACCCATCCCTGAAGGAGCAGCGGGCAGCTAACAAGGGCAGCGCCTGGGGAGCAGTGCTTGGGGACGGAACCTTGCTCATTAGTACCTTAGCCGGTCTGGGATTCGAACAGTGACCTTCTGTTCACGAGGCGAACGTGGCCCAACCGTTACGCCACCAGTCGCCCCAGCTTGGGTCGTTGTGTGTTGCGTTGCTTGTTCTGCTCATTGTCGTAGCAGTATGTACGAATTAATGCCAATGTCAGACAATAATCCAGCTTTACCGCAGTGCCACTTCTGATGCAGAACCAGTTGATCATGCGCGCATGTACGGATCGGCTCCATAGCTCGGCCCAGTGCCGCCGATACCCGATGCAGCTGTTTGAGTCGTTATCGGACCGATATCTGATCCGCATATCGAATGGGTTTGGTTGTTGGTTTGGAATAATTTACGATTAATTGCTCAGCCCTAACTTAGTGTCATAACTTCTCTCGCACGTTTGGCAAGCCTGTCCTCTCTCTCTCTCTCACACACACACACACACACATATATACACTCTCCCAGTATGATGGTTGTTCTCTCTTGCTGTGGTGTGATTTTCTGTCAAACTGACTGCTCCATTCCCCATGGCAGCTCTATCCGACCTCTGACCTGGAACTAGAGGCTGCTTCCAAGTTCAACAGGTTGGCAAAAACAACGCGAGCTTATAGCGTACGGGGGTGTTAACGTGAGCGGGTTGTTTTACTGTTTTGACAGCACTTGTTGCCTTGCCTTCTGCTCCTTTTCCTGTTCTGTCTGCTGCTCGGCTGCGATTCTGTGGGAGAACTCCCACTGCCTGTAATTAAACTGTCAATTAAGTGCTCAGAACAAATCACTGAATCACCAAAGTGGAGACTTTTACAGGCAGGGAGCTGTTACTCATGGAATCCAGCCCCCGTTTAACAGCGTTCGTGCGCAGTCTTGCTCTCAACACCGAGACGACTCCGTGCAAAGGTGGACTTTACAGGTTGTGTGGATGCGGAACAGTTCAGTGGTGGTTCAGCTGGTTTTCTAGTATAAGGTCACGTATGTAAACCTAGGGCTGCGCGATGATATCGGAATCGGACGATAATCGGCTTTTTTAAACCTTCAACATTGGACTGATGCCGATGTTTTCTGCCGATATTTTATGACGCATTTATTGTGTGACGGAAAGGTAGCGTTTGTGCCAGGCGTGTCCAAAGTCGAGGTGGGGTTTTATACGGCCTTATATCTGAAAATGTATGGCGTTATTTTGTGTCAAAATTCTGAGCACGCAGTTGAGCAAAATCTCTTGTCTTTACGCGCTCAACTCTGCCTGCACACTAACTAAATTGTGTGCTTGCTTCACTTAGCGAATGTGAGCTCGCCCATGGGCTGTGTCCCGAGCCGCGTTCTGCCGCACTTTGTAGTACGGTAGGTAAGACACTCTTATCGTACTCTTCTATGTGGTAGTATGCATCTCAGGAAATAACCAGAGTTGTAGCTTAACGACTCTCTACGCACTAGGTAGTGCACATGGAATGTCACGTGCCCTATTTGACTTGGTGCACTACATCGGCTTTTTCTTAAAATGTTGTGCACTACACTTGAACTGCTCCGCCCTCGCTCCACTATGTTTTCACGCTCGCTTGACTTGACTCCGTGTTAGAAATGTCAGAACGATGGCTTTGTTTTTGTGCCAAAATTCTCAGAGTGCAGTGGAACATTGGTGAGCAAAATATCTTGTCTTCACGCCGCAACTCTGCCTTCCTCATTTATCGCATATGCGGGAAAAATATTGGATAGCGGCATCGGGCAATAATTCCCATTTTGTGCATCCCTAATGTGAACAAGTCTTTCTCCACTCTTAAACACTTCTGATTCCTTCAGTTTTTTGTTTATTATTCAAACCAAAGAACAAGAAATGTAATTTTTATATACTGTGGAACCTCTATGCTTGAACTTAACCCGTTCCAGAAGGCGACTTGAATTCCAAAAAGTTAATTTTCCTCATTAGAATCAGTTGTAAAATAAATGAATCTGTTCCCGACCCTCCCTACCTCCCCACAAATACAGCAACAGTTTGATGGTTCTATACATGAAAGATTGATTTAATTCTGACAATTTCCATCAAAACTTAAATTGAAGTTCAATCGGCTGTACATTTTCAAACTTGCCTTTTTATGATTTTAAGAAAAATAGTTTATCTGATTACTCAATTAATGGATTAAAAAATTCAAAAAGAATCGATAGCTGCTGTCATTTTAGGGTTTGATTTTTTAAAATAGAAATTAAATGAAATTAATCATAATTTTAAAAAAAACTAGAAGTGTGTTCTTGTATTAGATCTGCCTCTTCGTGAGTCTCCCGTCTCCTCCTCCTCTCGTCCACCACATCGAGTCTCTCAGTCTCTCACCAGAGCAGCCCCTTAATCTCTTCCCTTCGACTTTCCCCTGTCGTTAAGACACACTATGTATATCATATATAACTTTAATATGCACGTCTTTATGGTATAGATCTCGCTTTAGGGAACATGCTTTTCTCCGTATTTTTCCTCTGTATGTTTCAGTTCTTTAATTTGTTGTTCGTTTCTAATTCTTCTATTTTAACCTGCACAGTCTTAGGAAGGCTCAGGCTGCATTTTATTGCATGTTGTGTTTGTATAACTACGCATGCGACAAATCGAGAATCTTTAAACTTTCTCACACGTGCTGCACTTTGACCCCAACTCTCAGGAATGATAGGCATCCGTCTGTTCCCGTGCTGATCAGCAGGCTTATTTATCAAGTCGGGGAGGGAGGGTGGGTGGGAGGGACTGAGAGGGAAGTGAGGGGGGGGTTGGGAGTTTAGGAGGGAGGAGGCCAGTGTTGGTCAGAGAGACGCTGGAAGGACGGCCAAGAGCCGTGAAGATCAGTGAGTAGGACGGAGAGGAACTTGAGACGAAGAAGAAGGAGAAGAGAGCAGATCCGGAACGAGCCGAGGTCGAGTGTGTTGTTGCCCCGGGGAGATTTTCCCTTTCTAGGGACGCAGCAGCACAGTCGGGCCCTAAAGGCCCACGAGCATGGGACAAAGCTTCTCACTGGAGACTGTATCTCACAACTGCAGCACACACTCTGGTGAGCTATGCACACACACACACACGCACACTTTGGGGACTTTATCAAAGGTTTGCACAAGGTTTTTTGGTGGGGGGTTGCTAGTAGGATTGTGGTCAAGACCAAGTCCTGACAGGGACCAGAGTGTGTCGAGACCGAGACAAGACCAAGACTCTGAAGTGACCGAGACCAGAGCAGGGCGAGACCGAGTCGTTTTTTTGCCTCATGTGTATAAGTGCTGAAACTCTAGATATAACTACTAGAAACTGTAAGAACCATGTCTGGTTTATTGGCTTGCAGAGTTGTTATTACGCAGAGACATTCTATGGCTTAGTGTTGTGAAGAAAAATAAGGTCAGTCCCAGTTGGAAACACTTCTTTATCTATTTGGTACCTATCTGGATACAGAATAAAATTATTTGCTAACAGATTCATTTTTCTCTATTTACTTTTCCCTATTGATTACTCTCTAACATTATAAAATGGAAAAAATATTTTCTGATCAATTGAAAATGAAGAAATACGAAAGTTTTGGGTCATTTTGAGGTGATTTAGAGTCATTTTGATCTATAAAATGTGCTGCTTTTGGCCTTTCTGGAGGAGAACTACATTTTTGTGCATGATGATGTTCCAGCGTTAGCGCAAGTTTACATCGTGAATGTAATTAATGCCTTTTTATACAATTCAATTTTTGTGCACGGAATTACTCAGAAATATTTTCACATACAGAGTAATGAATATAATGTCCGGTAAGTTGAAAGTCCTGTGATTCTGACGGTATGTGTGTGGTTTCTGTAAGTTAAAGGGATTCCGAGTTATTAAAACACTAATTAATAAACAACGGAAAATGCCTCAAAGAGTGGTAATAGCGATATTCTCAAAGTTATGGTCTCGGCTGGTCTCCAAATAAAATCCCGAGTCTGAGACAAGACCAAGACTTGTAAAAATTGGTTGCAACACTGGTTGCTAGTGAAACAGCAGTAAAAACTAGAGATGCATTTTCGCAAGCTTTAAAAAATGTCTGAATACTTGACTGAGATAATTTTGTTATGCTAAAGAAAAACGTTTTCCTACTAAAACAATGTAATAAATATGTATATGCTAAATTATTTATTATTAAAATAATGTCTCAAAAATTATTCCTTTAAACACAGTTGTGTAATATAGTGACGGTGCCTAATCCTGCGGCGCTAAAACCATCAGGAACACAGAGATTGTGAGTGAGAGCTGGTGTTGTTAAGGAAATTAAACAGTATAATCACATGATTAGCTTTTGGGCTTGTAGTGTGTTGTGTTGCTTGTTCTGCTCATTGTCATATTAATATGTAGGAATTAGTGTGAATATTGAACAATAAACTTTACCGCAGTAACACCTCCCATGTAGATCCAGCTGATACCCGATACCCGATCCAGCTGTTTATCGGACTGATATCCCATCCACGTATTGGATCGGTGCCATCTTTATATAAAATCAGAATAAAGCCGGTTAAAAATATATTAAATATTAAATGCATTAAATATTTGAGTCTTTAATATTACACTGACAAAATTCCTGTTCATATAGAAGTGAAAAAGAGCATTTATTTGTCAGTATAATGTCTGCAAAATTGTCTGTATTCCAAGTAGTGAAGTGAGTCACATTTCTCAAAATAGGATTGTCTCTTTGAAACCTTTTTCCGAGCTGCGCTTTTTGGACGCACTTGCATCCTGTGCCTTTTGAGCCTTCGTTTTTCAGTTGTACGAGATCTCATCTCTCTTAAAACATCCAAGCATATGCCCTTCATGAAAGGGTTTCAAACTCTGAGGAATGTGCAGACGAGCGAGGCGTGACCTGCGTTTCACCAGCCCTGAGAACTCGTGTTTTTTGGAGTACACGTTGCTTGGTCTTGGAGTTCCTGCCATTGTTATCCTGCGTTGATTTCCAAACATTGTGGCTTTTATTCGTGCACTCGCTTGTTGCAGTCCTAAATTTCATAAATATTTGAGTGAGAGTAGGCAGAGCATGAATGTTTTTAAAGAGATGTGTATGTGTAGTCAGGATTGATGAAAAGTCATTATATTCAAGGTTGTTTATTTGGCATGGCCGTAGTGATATCAGTATAACAGGGTGAAACGTGTCCCAAATGGTCAGGAGACTGCATTAAATTAACTTGAAATGGAAAAAATAAAGATTATAAACATTACAGTAATTAGTAGTATCTGAACAGTGTTCAGCTCTGAAGGTACAATGTGCTGGTTAGCAAAAACATTCACTCATTCATTATCTGAACCGCTCAGTCCCGACTGGGGTCACGGGGGGACCGGAGCCTATCCCCGGAAACTACGGGCGCAAGGCGGGGACCAACCCTGGGCGGGCAACAGCACACCGCAGGGGTTAGCAAAAACACTAAAGGATATGACTATAGAACATATCAGTATAATGTCCTGGTTTGTTAGGCCTCGTTCACGCGGACGTCTGAACCAGGCGTTTTTCTGGCGTTCGTGCCGCCAGGTGAGCGCCGACTGAACGCCGACCGTTTTTCTGCTCATTGGAGCAAATCAAAGCGTTCACACGGGCCTTCAGCACGGGCGTTCAACACAGGCGTTCGGCCGGCTGCGCGTTCGGGTGGCGTCAAATAAACGCTGCGTGCAATGTTTTCTTGGCATCAAAATCCCGACGAACACGAGGAAAACGACGCTATTGCGAACGCCAGCAGAACGCTATTGCGAACGCCAGTGAAACGCCAATTGAACTGAGCTACAAAACGCGTAGGGCGTTCAGAGGGCGTTCATTTCGAACGTCCGTGTGGACGAGGCCTTAGTGTGTTTTGCATTTTGCTATTTTACATTTTCCTGACCACTTAAAGTATATTTTAAACCTACCAAATAACATTTTGGGAAGAAAAAGAACGGCTGTATTTACTCAAAAGCTCAAACAGCTTTGCTGGAATTTTGTCTCCCATCATTATCTCATATAGTCTAACGGTTAGGGAGTTGGTCCCGTGATCGTAAGGTCACCGGTTCAAATCCAGACCTGTAAGGTACTCATGAGCAAGGTACCGTCCCCAAACACTGCTCCCCGGGTGCTGCCCACTGCTTCTTCATGGATGAGTCAAGTGGGTTTGGATGTGTTGGAGCATTTGGTAGTGTAACGGTTAGGGAGTTAACTCTGTGATCAGAAGGTTGCCAGTTCAAGTTCCGGACCTGTAAAGGTACCACTGACGTACTCATGAGCAAGGTACTGCCCACAAACACTGCACAAACCGCATGTTGTCTGCCCGCTGCTCCTTCACGGGTGGGTCAAATGCAGAGCTCGCATTTTGTTGTGATGCACTGTGTGCTGTGTTGTGGTGTGTTCACAATGACAAACAATTGGACACTTAAAATTTCTGCCAGTTTAGAGAAGACATCAGTTAGTTTTAATTAATTGTGACCCTCCACGGCAAAACCAGTCGCAACGGAGGTTTCCGAGAAAAGCGAGCGTTTATGTTGCGACTGGTTTTGCCGTGGAGGGTCACAATTGGCCAAATTAATCAAAACCGAAATCCAGAACCCGTAATCTTGACCATGTTGGTTATTTCATTTAAAACTCTATTAATACTCTTAATTAATTCAAATTAATTCTCTTAATTTTAACGTGAAAGTGAGTGATTATTTGTCATTGTGAACACCCCACAGCACAGCACACAGTGCACCACAGCCAAATGTGACCGATGCATTGGACCCATAATTGGGCTCATTAGTACCTCAGTGGTAACTTTACTGGTGTGGGATTTGAACCGGCGACCTCCTGATCACGGGGTGAACACCCAACCGTTACGCCACCAACTGCCCCCTGTTAATACTTTCCCTAGTGTGTTCATGTACTTTCCCCACGACGTGTTGTCACGTGATTGTCACGTTAAGTCTGTACATACTTCAGTGTGTGTGTGTGTGTAAGAGATATTAAAATTATTTACAGCACACACTGTATCGGTGAACTATAGGGGCAAAAGAGACAAATAAAAAATAACCTAAACAAAATAATTGTGCATTAATCATAAACAGGTAAAATGTTTTATCGATCGTGATATTGATTTAAGGTTATATCGGCCAACACCGTCTTTTAATAGTGGAGACATATGGGCTGAGGGTTTCTCATGTACAGTGTCCCTCGGCCAAACTGACCAGTCTAACATCACGTTTAGCTTTCCTCTTAACGATACAGACCTCTTTGTTCCCTTCTTCCCTCTCTCTTGCCCTCCTTTACGCCGCTTTCGTCTGTTCTCCGTCGTGCAAAATGTCACCCCTCTCAACCCCACTATAAGCGCTCGGCCGTGCTGACGACAGTGCACTACCCTGAAGCTGATCCATCCCAGCAACGCTTATTTATTTACCTTTGTGCGTTTGTTGTTTTTCTTGAAAACTTTGAGAAGCTTTTTGGGGCAGTTGTTAATGTAATGGTTAGGGAGTTTGCAGTTCGAATCCCGATCCAGTAAAGGTACCACTGAGGTACTCGTGAGCAAGGTACCGTCCCCACGCACTGCTTCCGGGGTGTTGCCCACTGCTGCTTCACGGATGGGTCAAATGCAGAGTTTACACTTGGTTGTGGTGCACTGTGTGCTGTGTTCCTAATGAGAAATATCCACTTGCTTAAAATAACGTTATTATGTAGTTCTGAATGTTGGTTTTGATTAATTTTTGGTGAATTGCCCTGCTCTTGCTGTAGTGTTCGCCGTGCCGAGTTGGCCCGGCGCTGCTGTTTGCTTGGTGTAGGGGGTGTAAACGGGAAAGAGGAGAGGGAGTGTGGTGTTCCTCGTGAGTTTTCCCAGCGGAGTCGTCTTATGTAACTACACAAGCTGCTCCCAGCTCGGAGCCCGCCTCCAAAACTACCATAATACTACTACTACTACTACTACCTGGTATCTTTTCCCCGGCAGTACAGACACCTGGTTCCCTTTGCCCTACTGCTGTGGGCATTCAACAAGCCATGCCTTATCCAGAGCGGCGTTCATCAGTGCTTTTGAGTTTGAAGAACCACCTGCGAAGTTGCACATCTTTACAAACCTGCTTAGAGATTTGTGATGGCATTTTGAGCTGTTTCCTCCATTTCACAGCTGATTGTGTGATCCTGGTGTGCATACATTACACAAGCCCACATGCGGTGAAGAGGCTTTTTTTAATAAGCTCAGCTCTGCTAGTCTGCTCCGAGTGCGTTGATAATTGCAGCCGGCTCTGTTTTTCTGCAGAGGACAATGGCATTCTTTAGCATAAGGGAGGGCGCTGACTGGAGCTTTTCACGACGAGCGTAAAGTTTTTGCCGTGAAACGTTTTGGTTTTGGTTGCGGTGCTGTGTGAACCTGGATTAGTGCTGAATGGGATCTTAAAATTCGATTCAGCTTTTCACAAGACAGCCAAGGTGATGGTGATAAATGTCTCTGAAAAGCTACATTCTCTGTGGGTGAATCAGTGGTTATTGAACTTGTTATGTATACATTTACTGCATTTAGTAGATGCTCTTATCAAGGAGCAATTTCCATAACTAACTACAGGGTCTTCCTGGAGCAACTTGGGGTTAAGAGCCTTGCTCCTGGGATTTGAACCCCGAGTATTATCACCAACCGAGCCAATTAGACCTCTACGCCGCCACCGGCCTAGCTGTACAAGAGCTGGGCGATCTTTCCTGAAAGTAATACCCTGATTTATTTAAACTTTGTAAACTAATTAATATAAATGAACAAGTTTTTTTTTGTTTTGGGTTTCTGCTAACTCCCAAGCTATGTGGCCTAGAGTGAAAATTCCTGCTTTAGCCGATTCTGTGGCTTGAGCCAAACAAATTTCTAATTGGAACCATGGAATTAGCATTTGGAAATTTTGAGCTAATTTGCATAATATGAAAAATAAGCATTTGTGTACTCCCGCTAGGCTAACTAGCTGATTAAGGCAAGAGATGTGTCAAATCAGTCTGCGGACTTGGCCCGACATCGTAACAGAAAGCTTTTTTGGGATTTCACAAGGCGGCTAATATTAGCGAATTAATTGCAGCAGTGGCGCCAACTCAACAATAGGGGGCGCTGTAAATGCTAAATTCCTTTATCTCAAGAACCGTAAGTCCGATTTGGCGGAAATTTGGTATAAACAGTCAAAACTAAGATATGGAAGAGGCAAATATACAATGTTGCTATTTGAATAGGGGGCGCTAACAATGCTACGTACATTTTTGCGGTCAAATATAGAGCTAAGTTCACTGTTCATGAGTCAGTGGTTATGGAACCGATGTGGACACCTATTAAGGCATTGTTAGTGTTGAATTCTCAATGCCAATAAACTCTGACATTCTCACGCACAATAAACTGCTGATTTGTTATTTTTACACATCTGCTTGAATGTTTTCCACTCCACTGTGACGTGGTCGTTGGGTGGGGGTCCTCTCTACATTCCCCCCCCCCCCAAAAAAAACCCCTCTCACAATCAGGGTGGAGTGCGGTTTCCTCCCTCTGTTGTTCCCAGGCCCACCCCCACCCGGCCTGCCTCTGTGTCTGATCCTCACACTCTCTGCCATTAGCAACACACACACACATAACAGCTCCAGCGCAGGACGTGAAGTCGGCTCTCAGCTCGCTCTTACTGACGTCTTTATCTACACACACCTCAGCGTCAGATCTGCTTTCTTCCCGTCTGTCCTGAACCCAAGCTGCCGGTAACGTTATAGTCGGACGTACGGCAAACGGTGAACTCGAATACCTTCAGACCAGGTCTGCTTATTGACTCGTCCGTTTGCTCTTTACATCGCTGTAAGTGTTTGGCCGTATTCTCTCTCTCTCTCTCTCTCTCTCTCTGGAGGAAGTAGTATTCCCGGACTGTGCCGCTACATTATTCTGCGCCAGTGACGGATGACTGCTCGGCGTCGGCTAGTTTGTCGCCAGTCTTTCTCTTTCTTTGGCTCAGATTCAGATGGCTGCCTGTGCCGAGCCGGAGGACGAGAGCGGTGTGAGAGACCGTGCATGTGACGAGCTGTCAGCGCCGTGGCAAGACTAGCCGTGCTCGGATTCTGCTAAATCGTGAACACGAAATCCCTCGTTTTACAGAAAAGCTGTTCCCACAAGGACATGGAGTTTCAGATTTGTAGTCAGCAACGACTGCTAGTCACCGTTTTCAACTTTAATTGAAGATCAGGGTTGGTCTCAACGCTAGAAGAACTAGAACTTTTTCACACCTCCTGTAGTTTCCAGGCTGTATGAGTCCACTCAAGACCTCAAGATTTGCTGCAAAAGTGAAGAAGGATTACCTCGAGCTAGATTTTGGGGTTTAGCTTTTACCTGAGATTACGTTTGTACATTTACAAATTCAGAGTGAATTCTGAGGACGAGTGCCAGTGATCATTTTTTAAAAATTGAAGAACAGGCTCGGTCTCAGCGCAAGAATCTTTGGAAGCTCAGAAGTGAACAGATAAGGTTTGCGGCAAAAGTGAGGGACGCTGACGTCTCCAGAATTGCCAAGGTTAGGGTGTCACACTTCCTGAGATTACGTTTGTACACTAGTGAAGCAGGAACGTCGGAGTACAGTGGACATGGAGTTTCAGTTTGGACTAAACAATGACCAGCAGTGATCATTTTTAACTCGAGTTGATTGAAGATTGGGGTCTCAACGCAAGAAGAATCGTGGAACTTTTCCAAACTTGGGGCTGTATGACCTTACTTCCTTTAACAGGATTTACCCTTCCTTTTTAACTGACATTAAATTTGAAGTGTACGAATACGAATACAATGAGCAAGAAATGCGTCGTTTCACAAAATATTTTCCTTTCCTATGAGAACATCCCAGATTTGGAATAAACAATGGAATAAACAAACGGTCGGTGACGGTTTTATAACGATCTGAAGTTGTTGGTCGCAACACAACAACACAGGTGGAACGTTTTACCACCTCCGGTCATTCCCGGACAGCGAGGTGCACAACGAGGCCGGGATTGAGGCGGTCGAGTCAAGGTGATCTCACCCATGGCCTGCTGCCTGCACACTCAGTATGGCAGCTGGAGTCCAGGTAGTGCTAACTTTTCCCGCGCGTAGTTTTGTAGAATCTGACGGGTTTCGCCGTTTCCCGATCTACGTGATTGCGCCAATTCTGGAAGCTGTGTGTTTCAGCTCGTACTCTTCCTCGTCTTTGAAGCTGCTTTTTGATCTATGTAGAGAGGAAGTGAAGTGAGGGCAACACAAATTTTGTAGCTGCATATCTTGTTACAGGAAGTAGAGCGGGCAGCAGGTTTAATATCAGCCATTAGGAGTCTGTGTGTGTCTCTAAGAGGTTTTTGGGGAAGAAGGATGTTAGCAGATGTTCCTCGTCACTTGTCTGTCCTGCCAGATTTTAATTTTGGCCTTAATTGTAATTTTATGGGCTTTGACTCAATTGGTAGCTTATCATACAGACTCTCCAGGATGCTGCGATCGCAACTATTAATGCAAATTGAATACCACAGTTCAATTTTTGGCCAATTACCGCAACTTTTCCGCTATTTTTGACGAATCATTGTCGTTTCCCGCAAAACGTTGAGCCGTGCATCGGCAAACTCACTTCCTTGTTACGTTTAGAAGTCGCAGGAAACGTGTCATAAAAACGCGTTGCATTTACCTTCAAAAATAACTAAACAATTAATGGTTAATAAAAATAAGTGGTTTTGTTCCCTTCATTTAAGTTCATTGTTAAAGAATCATGATAAAAATTGCACATTTATGATTTGCTCCCACAACTTTATTGCAATAAAACGCCTAAAAACACCAAAACTTTCATCACAAATTTTTTTTTTGGAAAAGCTGCCGCAAAAACAGGCATTTGAGGCCTCAACAATGCACCGCGAAATCCTGGAGGGACTGAATTTGGCTCTTGAGCCTTGAATCAAAGACAGATGGGCTTGTTTTAGAAGACAGTCCACCTTTCATCTGAGAGACTTAATTCGGCTCCAAAAATCTGATGGGGATATCCAGATATTTAACCTCTAACTCCACCTGGAACTCCATCAGGGTTTTAGAATTGAAGAACAGTGCTACCTTGGTTCTCGAACTGCTTACACTACAAACGTTATTTTGATCAAATTCAAGCTTGTAGTACAAACGAAATTTTGGAAGACGAACCAAGCGCCATGTCACATTTTATACGGGAAACTGAAAAATTGCACTGAGCGCATCACTCAAACCGTGTCTTCCATCATAAAAGTCAGAATTCACCCATTTATTTTCTAGTTCAACTTGACACAAAATGAGCTTGTTTGACAAGAACCATCAGTCAATCTGTTGATCACAAAGCTGCTTTGTCATTTCACAAATATATATTGTTTTTATACTAAAAATTGTAAAATTGCACGGACCATACTATTTCCAGCAAAAATCAGCAATTCATCACTCAAGCATTATTTAATAATTTAATCATTCATTTTGTACTTAGACCAGCTGAAATCTGTGGAACCATCCAGTTGTTGGTGTATTTTTGGGGGCTGGGATTAATACTTTTTTTGATTCTTATGGGGAAAATCAACTTGGAATTCAAACTTTTTGGATTTCGACTCGCCTTCTGTAATGGATTAAGTTTGAATACCGAAGTACGACTGTATATCTGATGCGAGGTGAAACCTAAAATGAGTCTGGTTGCCTTTAATTTCCGCCCCCAAGACTACCATGTCCTGAATAACTTGAGAGCCTACACCGGGGGTAGGCAACTCCGGTCCTGGAGGTTTTCCATCCAGCTGGATTTCAGAAAATTCACACCTGCTCTCATGTAGATAACCACCAGAAGAGACTGATCAGGTAGGATGGAAAACCTCCAGGACTCCCGACCTCCAGGACCGGAGTTGCCTACCCCCGGCCTACGCAGACAGATTTACGCAGACGTTCTTATTCAGAGCAACTTCCCTTTTTACAGGGGCAACGTCCCTGGGAGCAACATGGAATTAAGGGCCTGTGTCCACTAAGAAGAGAGCGGTCAAAAACTTGCTTCCGGAGCACTTTCTCGGCGCATTACTCTGCGCTTGTTGTTGCTACGTTACGAAAAGCGTCATCGGGCACCTTCGTGTTCTTTCCTATTTCATGTAAACATTGTAACGTTTCTTTGAGATTGGTAGTTTAGCCAAAATCAAAGAGAGTATCTTTACTATGGCGAGAAATTGCGTCTTGGCGTTACCGTCAGCTTTTGAACTCGGTTCTCACATGTCTTCGAGACGTAGAGATGGTGTGCAGGAGATAAACCGTGCAAGAAAACAGCCGGAAGATTAGCACCAATTTATATGGTCCAGAGACGAATGTCCTAACCACTAGACCACCGCTCAATGGTCTCAATGTTTTTAAGTATAAATTGTAAGATACTGCCAGTGTTACGATGTTCACCACAGTCAGAATCCGGCGAATGTTCTGAGGGAGGACTGGAGTACTAGAGAACAGTTCTGTACTCTGATGAAATGAGTCTGACGAGTTTTGGGAATTTTGGTAGTTGGGAGTAAACTGTCGCCAGGACGTCCCGTGTTCCTGCTGGATGTTAAAACGTTGACGGTGCTAAGTGGAGGTGTGAACTTTCTCTGGTCTCATAGTAACGATTATGCTGTCAACAATTTGGTTTGATGCTATATCACGATCAGCGACGTCATGATCAGTCAAAAATTTGTGGCAAGTTTGTACAAAAGGCATGTCAATTTTTGACTCAAAGTGCGTAATTTTGCGTTACTACAAGCCTAGGCTTAGACTGTTCTGTGTTATGTTCACTTTATATGCACTTTTACTTCTTTCAACCATCTGTAAATATGCATCATTTTCATCCCACTCCAGTAGACTCACCACTAACACTGTGTTCTTGCTTTGGGGCTGTATTCATGTAAAATAGAGACGACTCTACAGAAGTGTCAGAAAGCGGCAAGAAGAGCAGTCCAGTCGTCTTTCAAAAGCCCCATAAATAGCACATCTTACTAATTCTACTTGTGATGACTTGATAAAGCAGGAAATCAGCAGGAGAGTGTTTGTGAGCTCGTTGGCAGGTGTGTGTGTGAGAGTAAGGAATGCGATCTCTGTGTGTGTGTGTGTGTGCGTGTGTGTGTTCATGTATTTATCGCATTGTGGGGACCTTTTTGTCCTCTAAAATCACTTTTATCTGTTTTTTGGGCTTTGTGGGGACATTTGAGAGGTCCCCATGAGGAGAAATGACTTTATAGAAAATGTGCTTGTTTTATTTGAGAAACTAAAAGAGGTAAAAGATGTGCTTTTGGTTACTGAGGTTAAGGTTAGGGTTAGGATTAGGTGTAGGTGTAAAATTATATACATGTAGTCATTATGGGAGTATGGAAAGGCAAAGGTAGTAATACAAGACTCTGTGTGTGTGTGTGTGTGTGTGTGTGTGTTCTTGTACTTGCTACTTAGTGAGAACCAAAATGAGTTTTTAACCAGCAGAGACAGACATTTTTGGGAAGTGAGGACTTTTTTAGTGGTCATCACTTCTTTAAAAAAATACTAGTTTATTTGCAAAACTAAAAGTGTAGAAAGATTAGCTTTTGGTTACTAAGGTTATGGTTAGGGTTATGTTTAGGGATAGGTGTGGTATTATTTAGGTACAGTAATATAGAAGTCAATGGAGGTCCTCACTACTATAGAAGTACAAGGATGTGTGTGTGTGTGTGTGTTGAAGTGGCAGCGGCTGGCTGTGAGGCGACCGAAGCTCTGAGCCGCTCTGTTTGCCTCCAGCTTCATCTGCCAGCAAACACACTGCGGTGAAGTTTAAAACAACAGCCTCTTCTGATGAGCTCTGGCAAATCGACCTGTTTAAAAATAATCAGCCAGTGTGTTGTGCTGGTTAGAGCTGTAACGATAGATTGGTTTACATGGATACATTGAGTCGGAGATCAGTATGGCATCATAGCATTCATTCAAAATTAAAATATTGATCAAGCATTATATATATTGCTCACTAAACAAACCCTCGACACTGAACAGGAGGTCTGTTTTTATTAAAAGAGAAGATTTAAACGTGTGGCGAAGCTCAGGAATAAAAGTGGCAAGTGATATTTGTTGTTTTTGTGATTTGATTTGAGAGATTGTGTTAAATTTGCTTATGATATCTCCACATATTGATCGCTGACTCCTGAATGAAGTTTAATCAAAACTGTATCAGTATCATTGCCAGGCTTCAATATAATCAATATAATGGTATCTGAATCAATAGAATACCGTATGCATCCCTAGTGCGTGTGTATGGAACTCCAGAATGTTCGAAATGTCGTGCAGCTCCAACCCACTGGCAGTAACTGACAGATGAAGTCATTCCGCTGAAAAACACCATTTGAATAAAGGTCATTTTGGAATAAAAACTTCAGGAATTAAATAAAAAGTCTCTGCAATAACCTCTGTTATTGGAAAAAATAATGACCATGAGATAATATTTCACAATAATAAGTAGGTTTTGCAGAATGCTGTATATTTAATAATAATAAACTGTATTTCAAAATGTTCAATTATTTAATTTCATTGTCATAAAATGTATCTTTATTTTATTTATTCCTATAGTTATTTATTGATTGATTTTTGATCATATTGGCGTTCCATACTTGTGTGCTGCGAGGGAATTTTGAGCGTTTTGATGGGTCACTTTTATAATTAGTTGATTGTTTTAAATAATGCAAAAAATGAGGGGTGCACGATATGGGAATTATTGGCCGATACCGATATCCGATGTTTTTCATTGTTATATCTGCCACGCTACATGTGCACTATCTAGTGCGTAGAGAGCCATTAAGCTACAACACCGGCTCTTTCCTGAGATCTATACTACCACATAGAAAAGTATGATAAGAGCGTCTTACTCACCATACTATTAAGTGCGGTAGTATGTGGCTTGGGACACAGCCCATGTGTGAGCTCACATTCGCCAAGTGAGGCAAACACGATTTAGTTTAGTACATTTTTCATGCGAGCAGGCTGAGTTGAGCGTATGAAGACGCAAAATTTTTGAACGTTGAGCACTGTGTGCTCAGAATTTTGGCACAACATAACGTAATTCATTTTAAGACAGAAGGCGCGGGCCGTATAAAATCCCACCTCGGACTTTGGACATGCCTGGCACAAGCACTACCTTTTCAACGTCATAAAATATCGGGCAAATCTAAGCATCGGTGCAGCTGACTCTGATATGATTCCGATATTATCGTGCAGCCCTACAAAAAAAATCATTAAAGATACAGTAAATCGTTTACACTTTGTGGGGTAGGGACACATCGATCAGCTGCTCTCACTATCCGTTGTAGTGTGTCAGAGTCTGAAAGACATTAATGATGACTAATTAGTCTGTAAATTAGTTGGCAGCTGTTTTAATAATCGACTGTATGGATTAGTTGAAACCCTCCTGTTTATCTAACTAAATATTTATATGCAATTAGTTGTGTGTGACCAGAATGCGTTGCCAAGTGTTTTACATAATCCACTTGCATAATGTCTTGCAGCTTTTTTTTGTTGAGTGAAATCTAGTCTTTTTACACCCTCTTGTGAAGTCTTACGTAACTCTTCCTCCCCCACCTTCCTTGCAGATGATGAAGGCGAGCAGCAGCACAGTTCGACGGGGGGCGAGGGGGGCAACGCGGGCGACGCCACCTCTCTCCCCAAGCGCAAGGGCAAGTTCTCCACGCTGGGTAAGATCTTCAAGCCCTGGAAGTGGAGGAAGAAGAAAAGCAGCGAGAAGTTTAAGGAAACTTCAGAAGGTGTTTATTTATGCTGCCTTTACGAGCCTTCGGGGGCCGCGCCGCTCGTGTTTATCGCCGCTTCGCTTTTTTCTTTCCCCTTTCACACGGTTACAAAAGCATCCTGTAGCTTTCCTCTGTATTGTTTCTAGTGAGGGAGTAATGTCTGGGAGACGGAGATTCGAAACCTGAATATTGGTTTTTCTTGCAGTTGATTTAAAAACGTTAAGCCATTTTGATGGAATATTATATAATATTATTATTAACTAGGACTGAACATGTTTTGCACAAGCAGGCATGCAGTAAAATTAGCTCTTCAGACATTTGTAGAACAAATATTAAATAAGAACAAAACTTATGAACACTAATAAGAACTAGGGCTGGGCGATATGGTCTAAAAAATAATATTGCAATATTTTTCAGCTACTGTATATCACGATACACAAAATATATTGATATATTCTCTCGTTCTGGGAGAGCACATTTCCCACAATGCCCCACGCATGACTTGTATGGAGGACTAAGAGTGCCAAAATTAAATATATAAATATATCAACAATTAATTAAAAGCATCATTAAATAATTAAATGTCACTTAATATTGAAAATGTGCTGAAAGTGCCCAAATGAAATAAATAGTGAAATAATTCTATATGACATTTTATTAATAAATAATGTTTTATTTCCCATTTTGAATAATTAATGAAACAATTAATGATTCTTTTATTTTATATGTTGAATTATTTAATTAAACATTTAATGATGCTTTTGTTTTCCATTTAAAATATTTAGTGACATTTAATTATTTAATGATGCTTTTAATTGACATTTAATTAATTCATTGTTGACATTTTTATATGTTTAATTGTGGCACTCTTAGTCCTCCATAGACTCGGGGCCGTGTTTTTAGCCAAAGTATGAATTTTGTCTGTAATGAAGAGGAAGATTTGACTGCACTGGAACGTTTTTGCCAGCGATGGCATTCCACGAGTCGTGTTTACTTCGCAAAGAATGTGATTTATGCGTTTACGTATTTACTTCTGTTTTTGTGAACAGAATAACACAACCAGTGCTGTTTTTCTTCTGCACAAAGTCACCCGCTTCCACTACAAAACGTTCCTGCGCTAGGAGAGTGTTCTGGATGAGCGGAGAGCGAGCTGCCTGCTTTGAGAGCGCAGAGAAGCCAAACTCGAAAGTGAAGCACATGCTGTCAGTTTAAGGGTCAATGTTTACGATATGTGACCCTTCACAGCAAAACCAGTCGCTTGTCGCAACGGAGGTTTCCGAGAAAAACGAGCGTTTATGTTGCGTGGGGTAAAATTTTGGATTTTTTGTTTTTAGTGTTTTGAAACAGTGGAAGGTCTGTACTGTACTGTTGTGAATAAATTTCGCTGCAAAACTTACCCTTTCCATCCTAAAAACATGACTTTCTTGAGGTGAGGAATTCAATTCCAGCAGAATGTTAAAAGTTTGTGTTTTGACCGCTCTACTTCAATATTTACGGTAAATCCACTGGTTGACTAGCGTGAAGATATTTCTCCGGAATCCATCTCCGTCTCCCGAGTTCAGTTAACCTAACGCAGGTAGGCTATCCGTGTGGCTGTGAATGCAGCGTAGGCTACCGTAAATACAAACGTAGCCGCGACCGCACTAAGCGTCTGTGTGTGCTACGGCGATAGTCAACTTCAAAGGCAGATTTCTCCGTTTCTCACTTGGCGTGACAGGAGAAACCCGACTCCTTTGAATGTTGATATCTCAGTCATATGTCGTCCCATTCATTCCATATAGGTATCGTTTTGAAGCTTGATTTATGCCCTTTCATGAAAACATAACAACTCAGTTTTGGAAATTTGCGACAAGCGACTGGTTTTGCCGTGGAGGGTCACATATAGTCATTTACCAGTATATTCCATATATCGCCCACCCCTACTAAAAACAGATCTTAACTAAGAACTAATCTTAAGAACAAATTTTAATTAAGAAGACATAACCGAATGTCAGAATCTTTGTGAAAACTGTAAATGTGGGTTTTAAGAAGAGTTGAATAAGGCCTCTTTGGTTTTATATTTTTGATAGCTGATGTAGTTAATATGTAATTTTTGGGGTTTTACAGTTTTGGAAAGAAAGATGTCGATGAGAAGACCAAGGCAGGAGCTGATAGAGCAGGGTGTGCTGAAGGAGCTTCCGGAAAACGGTAGGAAAGTAACCGTGTGTGTGTGTGTTTATATTATGAAGTGTTGAACTTGGGGCCTGTTTACACGTGTGCAGATATTTTTATAAACGCATATTTTTTTAAATACGTTTGGGCCTTTCATTTACATGTAAACGGAGTTTCAACCACAAACGGATGTCTTTTCAAACACCCTTGAAAGTGAAGATTTTTCAAAACGCTGGATTCCGTGGATAAGCGTAAAAGAGTAAATACCGTTTTCTTAAAACGATGACGTCAGGGACGTCACTAGGATTAAAAGATAGTGGGGCTTAGCCTCTAGGGGTGTGGTTAGGGTCAGAGTCAGGGTTAGGGTTAGGGTTATGCACTATTTGTGCACCGAAATTTTTTCATCACACCTACATAGCCTTCATCAATTAATTCATGATTTGAAGAGCGTTTATCAGAGCTGTTATCTGACTCACTTTCTTCCCTGCCTTCTCTGGAAGACGCTCCCAACCTCAGGAATGTTACCTTTGCTTAACAGAGAAGCTGTGACATGCAGCTGCTCCCTGGGTCCATATGCACGCCCACCTGCCTACTATCCGCGCTGGGAAACAGAACCATCACTTTAATCAGATAATAACAACTTGTAGAGCTCTTATTATTTATTTCAACTCATCTTCTTGCTGGTTTGTGTTAAGGGCATGCCTGCAGTCATTTCTTATGTGAAAAATAAAAATAAAAATCACCTATAATTATAGGGGGCTTAGGGACCTTTTAGGGGGGCTTTGCGTTTTTACTTCTAATGTGCGAGTGCCTTAAATACCTTAAATTCCTAACATACCACAAGTGACCATGAAAAAGGCTGCTGTATCGTGATCCACGCTAGGCACGTCGCCTGCTATTCACTGACAGAAATATGATGCAGACAAGTGGTAAACGTTCAAGTTTGGAATCGTTTTGTGTTCTAGTGTGTACGGAGATGAAACACAATTTTAAAAATAAACGTATGAATAAATGCGTTTATAAAAATAGCGTTTAAACAGGACCTTACACGGGTGAAAAAACAGATATTTTGCTGTACCAACTTCCCCTCTTTATTAAATGTTGTAAGAGTCGCACTCTTCCCCTCACGTCACACGTCTGCAGAGGCTGAAACAAATCCACCAGTTTTAAAGAGTGATGAAGGAAGGAAATTCAATTTGATAGCTTTTTTTGGACTTCATCTTTTGTGGGGGAAACTGATCTGCCGTTTTTCTCGAGTCTGGAAAAGTGGAGCAATCGGTGGCCTGCAGCAAAAAGCTTTGAAAGTCACGCGCCGGGTGCTGCCGAGGCCCATTTATCTGAGAGTTGTTCTGAAATGCGCAAATAAAATACAGGCAGCACGCTCGTCACCACCTCCAGACGCTTTACACCAATCAAAAACCTTCTCCTGATGCCTGTAACCCGACTTAAAAGGAGCGATCCTGATGGCTATTCAAAACACCAGCCTTCAAAAATGCAGCTCTGCAATAGGGCTGTGCGATATGATGAAATATATAGGATGACGAAAGTAAAGCGTCTGTCGTATCATATTAAACTCTATCGTGTCACGAAATAACCGGTTTACAGCAATATGTTTTCAAGGTTTGGATGAGGGTTCGCAGTAGTCACTGCGGCGCTACGTGGATGTACGCGCATGGATAAATTCTCATCTTTCGCCAAAAAAAAAAACCCTCACGTGCGCTCACATCAGCCTGCCCTCTCACTCAGATCTGTGGAACGGCAAAACTGCCACAGTTCGCCTTGAAGGCAGCTTACTAGAGCGCCGTAAAATCTGCTGCCTTTTACGGCCATTTTACGGCATAAAAAGCAGCATTTGACCATAAAAGTCGTTAAAAGTGGCGGTTTCGATAGAGTAAATACGTTGTAAAAAGTGCTAGTGTATTAGGAGAGACGCAAAAAAACAGTTTTTAACAAATGAAACGGAACAAAAACGGTGTCTTACTCTCAATTACGTAAAAATATAGGCAAATTGTGCCACCGTAGGCCTTCCATATGAGCGTGTGTGGAGTGTTTTGAGCATTGAGCGTGTACAGAAACTAGATGCAAAAGTTCCACAGAATTTACGGAAAATGTACTATATTGTGATATATATCGTTATCGGGATATCGCTTGAGATTTTGAGCATATCGTACAGCCCTTATCTGTTGCGGAAGCTACTTTTGAAGGGTAGCTTTTCAAGCAGCCAGCTACTTATGATTAAAAGTAGGAGAGCAGAGAAAACTACATCCAAGCTGTATCTGTGTCAAGGCGGTCACCGTCCTCCGACTCTCGCAGCTGCCAAGAACGCAGGAGTGACATGACACCACTTCTGCCAAACCAAGACCAGTCAGAAACAAGTGCTAGATGGAAACACACATCTTAATGACACTACAAACACATTTAAAGCTACACTTTTTAACGTAAGGGTCGACCGATTATGGCGGGCCGACATTAGGCGCTTTGCCGATTATTGATATCGGTCTTTAATTTTGATCATCACAGATATTAAGTAATTACGAGGTGCGCTACTGTAGCTCCACTGCTTCATTTAAAGTCCCGCCCACAACAGTCTCTGATTGACTATAGGGCTGGGAGATATGGCCGAAAAATATTATCCCATATTTTTAAGCTATAGCGTGAACCCTGACGTATATATCGAGATATATTCTCCCTTTCTGGAAGAGAACTACATTTCCCACAATCCCTTGTGCATGAAAATATCAAAGAAATATCAGTATTGTGAGTAAATATGAGCTAAAAAAAATAGGAGCTAAAATATGAGTTTTCTCTTTAACAAAGGGGAAGATGTCACTGTGATGTGGAGCGTTTGGTTTAACGTTATTGTGAGGATTTGTACTCGATATTCACGATATAGTCATTAACTACATCGCACGTGGGACAAGCCAAGATATATTAAGTATATTCGACATATCGCCCACCCCTTTGGAATAATAAAATGTTTAATTTTCACATTAAAGGTTTATAATGTTACTAAAATATTCATTTGATATTATTTAAAGTTAAATTAAAATAATGTGAAATAAAAAAGTAATTTAAATCAAGTTTAAATAATAAAATAAATAAAAATTCGACCGATTTTGTACAAATCGGTTCCAAATGTCGGTGATCGGCCCTGTTAACTAGCAATGATCAGTATCGAAATCGGCCTTGAAAAACCAATATCGGTCGACCTGTAGTTTAAAGAGCAGTTTCAATACTAATAAGCTATCCAAAAAGTAGTGATGTTTGTTACAATTATTTTTAGTACTTTGCTCTCGAAGACTGCATTTCTACCGTTTTCTGCCTTTCTATCAATTTCAAACCATGTTTTTCCGTATTTTCATCATTTCCCCGCAGAGGCAGACGAGGCCCACGGCCCAAAGCCTTCCTACGTCAAAAACGGCCACACCTTACCCGTAGGGGGCGTAGTTGTTGGCGGAGGTGGAAATCGAGGCCACGAGAACGTCCGGCCGCCGTCCGAGTCCGAATTACGAGGCAATCAGTCCTGGCTGCCGCAACACGAGGACCGCCGAGGTCGCGCACCCTCTGATGGCGAGCGCAGGGGGGCGCTGGCACTTCGTACGCCTGGCCGAGGTGGAGGAGGAATAGGGGAAGACTGGAAAACGAACGTGACCTGGCAGATGGGCGGCGAGGAGGGCCGACGCGGAGGTAGAACCCATCTGGAAACCGACAGGAGGCCCGGCCTGACCAAAGCGCCGTCAGAAGACGGACGAAGGACGCGTCCCGACGCCGAGTGGAAACCCACCCTCCCTCGACACTCGTCTGCCGAGGAGGGTAGAGGGAGGAGAGGTGAGTCGGGGTCGTCTTCCTCCTACTTCTCTTTCACCTCTTCAATGATGACTCGATCAATAAGTCAAGTTGACTTACTTCTAGGGCTGGGCAATATGACCTCAAATCATTATCACGATTAACGGTGTGTTTTACCCGGATTACGGTTAATGATTGTTCATTGTTGGGATTTATTTTGCTGTGTTGCCCAAATACAGTATTGTGCAAAAGTCGTGTTCGCTCCCTCGTTGCTTTGTATTTATGGGCAGTGGCAGCCCCGTGACCGAAAGGTCTCCGGTTTGAATCCTGGACCGTTAAAGGTGCCACTGAGGTACTCATAAGCAAGGTACCGTCCCTAAGCACTGTCTAGTGCAAGCGTGATGGCATAGTCTAGTGCGAGCGTGAAGTCGGAGTGTAGTGCGAGCGTGAAGGCGGAGTCTAGTGCGAGCGTGAAGGCGAGCGTGAAGTCGGAGTCTAGTGCGAGCGTGAAGGCGGAGTCTAGTGCAAGCGTGAAGGCGGAGTCTAGTGCGAGCGTGAAGGTGAGCGTGAAGGCGGAGTCTAGTGCGAGCGTGAAGGCGGAGTCTAGTGCGAGCGTGAAGGCGGAGTCTACTCATAAGCAAGGTACCGTCCCTAAGCACTGCTCCCCGGGTGCTGCCCATGTCAGCTGCCCACTGCTCCTTCACGGATGGGTCAAATGCAGAGGTCACATTTGGTTGTGGTGCACTGTGTGCTGTGCTGTGGTGTGTTCACCATGAGAAATATTCACTGACTTGTGTAACGGTTAGGGAGTTACCCCCGTGATCACAGGGTCGCCGGTTTGGTAAAGGTATCAATGAGGTGCTCATGAGTATGGTACCGTCACCTAGCACTGCTGCTCGGGCGCTGCCAAAAAGCTCCCCACGTCTCCTTCACTGTGTGTTGTGGTGTCACTCACTTAACGAGACATCTTCAGGTTTCTGAATTTACATTTAAGTAACAATGAAAATTAGTACTGTTTGTAAAGTTGTAGTAAATGCAAAAAGCTTGTTACCATGACAAATTGGTCAAATCATTGTTCTGTAAGAAAGAGAGAGGAAGAGGAAGGTAGAAGGAGGAGAGGTGAGTCGGTTCGGCCTCCTCCTCCTCCTCCTTGTGGTCTCTTGCTTGTCGACTTGCGCTCCCCCGAGTCCTGCTCCAGCTACAAATCTTATTTAGGAACAGAGGAGGGACAGCTCAGCTTTATTCTCCATTTCCCTCCTAATTAACATGCGGCTGTCAGTTGCCACTCAGACCTCTTTAGAGGGCTTTCGTTTTAGCCACAGAACTCCACTGAGGATAAACTTGCCTCCCTCCCAGGACTCGTCATCTGTTAAAATCGGAGTGTAAGCAGCGCTGTCAATCCTGCTACGCTGACACAAGTTATTGACAAAAACTCAGAACTGGTGAAAAGAGGTGTTCTGTTTCACTTTGTCTTCCCTTTAAGCAGCACCTTTTGTTGTAGAGGTGAGGATCTCCAGTTTCATCTGGTGTGATATTATATTATTTAACGGACAAATTTTAAGTGTGACGGCTGCACGATTCTGGAACAAGTGTGAATCAGGATTTTTTGGGTTTAAATTGAGATCAGTGTTTATTGTAATGACAATCTGTACTTTCTGGAAATTATCGAGAGGTTCAGTGACGCCTTTGCTTTTTAAAAATGGTTCAGTGAAGTGAATGGACACGACTCTGTCTCTACTCGACTCGACATTTGTAACGCAGCGCCAGGTTGAGCACTGTGTGGAGTGCGAGCGTGATGGCAGAGTGGAGCGTGAAGGCTCAGACTAGTGTGAAGTCGGAGTCTAGTGCGAGCGTGAAGGCGGAGTGGAGCGTTAAGGCGGAGTCTAGTGCGAGCGTGAAGTCGGAGTCTAGTGCGAGCGTGAAGGCATAGTCTAGTGCGGGCGTGAAGGCGGAGTCTAGTGCGAGCGTGAAGTCGGAGTCTAGTGCGAGCGTGAAGTCGGAGTCTAGTGCGAGCGTGAAGTCGGAGTCTAGTGCGAGCGTGATGGCATAGTCTAGTGCGGGCGTGAAGGCGGAGTCTAGTGCGGGCGTGAAGGCGGAGTCTAGTGCGAGCGTGAAGGCGGAGTCTAGTGCGAGCGTGAAGGCGGAGTCTAGTGCGAGCGTGAAGGCGGAGTCTAGTGCGAGCGTGAGGTTGGAGTCTAGTGCGAGCGTGAAGGCGGAGTGGAGCATAAAGTCGGAGTCTAGTGCGAGCGTGAAGCCGGAGTCTAGTGCGAGCGTGAAGGCGGAGTGGAGCGTAAAGTCGGAGTCTAGTGCGAGCGTGAAGCCGGAGTCTAGTGCGAGCGTGAAGCCAGAGTGGAGCAGGCGCGGAGAGATTCGCGTAATGGCAAGTAATATTGGTCAGAAACCAGTTCTGGCACAAAAATAACGTCATATGTGAGCGTGAAGACAAGCAGAAGTTGATGTAATAAAATGTAGATGAATCGTCGTAATTTAGAAATGTGATGGCATTTGATGGTGAGAATCGAGATCACAATTTTATTATGATTAATTGTGCAGCCTTACAAAGTCTACTACAATACGACTTGATATGATCAATATGAGACAATATATATGATTTAACACAATCACTTTCATTCATATTAAATCACAAAAGCAACTAAATTTCATTTTTGTTCCTGAGCTCAAATACTTATATTTTAGCACTTTATTTTGCTCAGGTATTATGTCAGCATCTGTATTGCTCGTGTTCCTCGGCCAATCCCACCAATGACAGGGCCTCATCACTAAATATGGCGACAGACCAAAGCTGGATACGTTTTGAATGTCCGGCACTCCACAAGTTAACATTTTGGTCCTGTCTCTTCTCGTTAAGTCAAACATTACATTTCACCACGGCTTTATAGTTAAAGATCTAGTTTTTTTAGTTTTCAGTGTCTCATCTTAGTTGTGGGAGAAAGTCATTGACCAACATTTTACAATTTAATGTTTAGTTCTCATTTGATGCAGTTGCATAGTTATATACAGTAATTATTCTGCTCTTCTTTGAGCCGTCCCTCTCTCGTCTTCGTGCCTTGGAGCGATAAAGCGTCTGTAAATAACCCCCGAGTTTAAAACGTCAGCTTTGAAGAATGGAGAGGGAATAACAGCGGAGGGGGGCGAGGCAGAGGGGGGTAATTACGGCGGCCTGTTTATCTCCCGCAGCAACCGATGAGCTGATTAAGAAAAGCACACAGAAGAGCGGCACGGGAACGATAAGGCGGCCCAACACGGCTCCAGCGTCCTCGCAGGAGAGATGAGAGGAACGAGCAGTGTTCTGTTTGATGCTGATGACTGCGAACTGGGTTTAATCATGTTTGTTGACGAGCGCGTAGGGCTGGGCAATTAATGGAAATGAATCAAAACCGACGTTCGGAGCTGACGTAATCGTTCAGCATAATGCTTTCTCATGTTCATGTACTGCCTCTTTAAAAACACTACCGTATCTGTTATATTTACAGTGCAAAACTTGTAAAAAAAAAAAAAAAAATCACCAAAAATATATAATTAATCATTAATGTAATCAGATGTTCAATTAATCGTGATATTGATTTAAGATCATGTCGACCATTGTGTCAGCTGTGTCACCACAGCACAGGGCACCACAACAGTAAAGGAGCACTGGGCAGCTTTTTTGCAGCGCCTGAGGAGCAGTACCTTGCTCATGAGTACCTCAGTGTAGGGCTGGGCGATATGGACCAAAAATCATATCTCGATATTTTCTGGTAAATGGCGATATACGATATATATCTCAATATTATTTTGGGTGAAGTAATAACAAAAACCAATTCTGGGTCAAAGCCACATGTACCAACTATCACAGGGGCACTTTTATTAAAAACAAACTAAAATATATATTGAATAAAAATGCTTTCTGATTAAAAAATAAAATAGAACAAAAAGAACGAGTGTGAAAGTGCTTCCTCTTTTACAATAACCTGTACAAACAACTAAACTGACTGAATAAAATTGTTCAGCTCCTGGTCAGTGTATCCTGTGCAAATCAAGTCAAATATTGAGAAAATAAATAACAAGCTAGGGCCTAAGAAAAAAAAAGTTGGTTGTCAGTTAAGTTCATGGGACGGTAGGATTTTTCCCCCCAGTGGCAGCAAGGGATGGGAAATTTATTTTATTCTCCTTTACAGCAGTGATGTAATTTTTTCATAACAGTGACTACCTGTATGGCGTCACATTAATGCCAAAACTAGAGCGCGCAAAATGGCTTGCGCAAAAAATTGGCGGGCGTAAATTTCAAAGTCGCGAGCGCAAATGTGAAACTTCAGAGCACAAAATTAATAATTGAGTGCTCGGTTGTGATAATATTGCGCGCGAACTGTATTTTTCCTCTCCCGAATGACTTTTTTTCCTCTTGATGTGTTAAATGGCCTCGTGCGCAAAGTAGATTAATGACGAGCAGCTTTTTTTCTCAAGTGAGATTTTTTCGCGCGGTTTGAAAGGGGCGGGTTTTGGCAGTTTGGGGACAGACAAGTGGGCAAGGGGAGCCATTGACTGCGTGCTTATTAAACGTGTAAGACCTAACTATTAAATTATTATTATAAGGTCGATAAACTATAACTTGCGTTTAAGCTACCTGCCACTGTTCCTCTTCCTCCGTCATCTTCGGTAATCTACTTTGCGCGCAAGGCCTTTTAACACATCGAGAGGAAAAAAGACTTTCGAGGGAGGAAAAATATAGTTTGCACGCAATATTATCACAACCACGCACTCAACTCTTAATTTTGTGCTCTCGAGTTTCACATTTGCGCTTGCGACTTAGTATAATTTTACCGCAAAAGAAACTATATCTATATAAACGATACTGTGTAATCCTATGTCTCGTATAAAAATATATCGATATATTTTAAAAACTCGATATATCGCCCAGCCCTACCTCAGTGGTACCTTTAAATCAATGTTTAATTAATCATGATATTGATTTGTGATCATATCGCCCAGCCCTACTAGTGTGCTAGTGAGATTACAGTGCTATTGCTGTGAGACACATATTTTGACCTACGTATTTTTTTTTTCCCCCTCAGAATCGGACAGCGGTCACTACGTTCCAGACCCGGAAGCGCTGAGGGACACTCTGAGGGAGCCCTTGCCCCCCAAGCAGTCCATTCTGCCCCCTAAGTGGTTAATGAGCTCCACCCCGGAGCCGGGAATGGATCCGTTACCCCGCACACCCGTCCACAGCTCCGCCACGTCCTTCTCGCCCTCCTCCGGCTCTCCCCCGTCCTCGGCCGCTAAAACCCTCCGGACCGCCCAGCCTGCCTCGTCCTCTGCCACGCAGGCGTCGAGCGGAGTCTCGGCTATGCAGTCGTCTGTGGGCGTGGCCTCAACGCTGCCCCCTAAACAGCCCCCGCTGCCGCCGCCCAAACCGCTAAACCGCCCCACCAACCCCGCTATACTGGGTGAGTGCTCAACGTTGCGTTTCTAGTCACAAGACATCGATATGTACGCTGATGTGTTGATTCAAGTATCAGCAAGCCAGTAGCATCCATCACAAAACGGTTAAAGTTAACTGACTTAGCTACCTGGTAATCACTCTTTGTTAGTAGTATTTCCATCCTTTGAAATCTCATAACGCCATTGCAGTTTACTAAAAATAATGACTAAAAATGTAAACTTTTAAAGCCCTGAGAGATTTTGGAGCATTTTTCTCCACCTTTGTTTTAGGTAGTGTCGTACTACTAGAGACCGGTCTTCAGTCCAGTTTTTAAAAGTCTCAGTCTTGTCTCAGACTCGGTCGTATTTGTACTCGGTCTTGTCATGGACTCGGGACTTTATTTGGACACCAGACGAGACCACAACTCCGAGAATATTACTATTACCTCTTTGAGACCGACGCAGGCATTTTGTGTTGTTTATTAATTAGTGTTTTAATAACTCAGCATCCCTTTAACTTACAGAAACCACACGCACCGTCAGAATCACAAGACCTTCAACTTACCAACATTATATTCATTCCTCCGTATGTGAAAATATTTCAGAGTAATTCCGTGTAGAAAAAATTGAAGTAATTGCTTAAAAAGGCAATAATTACATTCTAACTCCAGTATGGAACACCATCAAGGGCAAAAATGTAGTTCTCGTCCAGAAAGGCCAAAAACAGTTCATTTTGTAGGTCAAAACGAGTCCAGATCGCATCAAAATGACCCAAAACTTTAGTATTTCTTTATTTTTAATGATCAGATTTTTTTTCCCCATTTTATAATGTTATAGAGTAATCAATAGGGAAAAAATTAATATTGAAAAATGTATTATTTATCAATAATTTTATTTCGTATACAGATAGATACCAAATGGATAAAGAAGTGTTTTCACCTGCACTACCTTATTGTTCTTCACAGCACTAAGCTATAGAATGTCTCTGCATAATAACAACTCTGCAGGTCAATAACACAGTGAGTTTGGTCTTGAGGAGTGTTCACTGTGGTTTGTTGAGTTTAACATATGATGTGATCAGTTTATTTAACTGCTTCCAGTGAAGTGGTTTCCTCATTATAGATATGTAAGAGAAAAATATTAAATAAACATCTTTAATGCTGCTTAGGCTTTGCATCTTCCACTTATTTGTCATGTGGCGTAAAACGTGCACTGGTCTCGGTCTCGGTCTCGATGTCGGACCTTCAGAGTCTTGGTCTCAGTCTCAGTTTAGGTGCTCTTGTCCCCAACTGTAGGTTTTGGCATATTGTATTGTGTCTGTAGAAGGTAGCCGTACATGCTTTATGTTGTCATGTTCACGACGTCCTGCACTACTCAGAGTTTGATGTATAAATGAAGACACAATCTTGAAATCAGCCCATTTCTGATGAAAATTGATGTGCACCTATAGACATTTTTACTTTTTTAGCTTTATGTAGTATAAAAGTGCTGAAACTGTAGATATAACTACTAGAAAACTAAGAACAGTGTCTGTTTTATTGGCTTGCAGAATTTTTATTATGCAGAGGGTTAGTGCCTTGTGGAAACACTTCTTTATCCATTTGGAATCCACATGAACACAAAATAAATGAATTTAATATCTAACAAGGCAATATTCTATATTTACTGATTATTTTCTAACATTATAGAATGTTTTGTAATTAATTGAAAATGGAAAAAATACAGATTTTCTGAAAAACGAAGAAACCCAACGATACACGGATTGCCTTCATTCATTGCGCTACACGTTATTGCATTTGGGTGGAGCGCGTCTTCAGACGGCCTTTTATCTCAGCATTCCAGGCTTTTCAAGTGTGTTTTAATGAGATGAGTATTGAGCACATCTCCTCCCGGCTTCCCTGTGAGCACTATTAGCCCTAATGACTCTGGGCTGGACGCTGTGCTTTCTGCTGCAGTGCTCTTGCTGGAACTGCTGGTTTGGTTGTTTTACTTCCGTTTTGGAGCCGGAGTAGAGTGATGGCGGTTTGTATTTGGACGTTCAGTTCTCCAGTGTGTGACGTGCATGTCATATCTGGGTTTCTCATTACGTGACATGCTTGGTTCCGCTTTTGACAGATTCTTCAAAGCCTGCCGAGGTTGAAGAGGTTTGGAGGTTTATGATACGAGTTGCACAGATTGCTAATGCTCTTTTGGCCGCACATGATCCACGGGACAAAATGTGGTGGTTGACCTAGTTGGAAGCCTTACGTAATGCTGTTGATTATTCAATTTCCCCTTATCCATATAAATAAATAACCGTAGATAAATGCTGTTGTGGAGGAAATTTAAGTGATGGCTGTTATGTATATGTGACAGAATGGAGCGAGCTTGGTTTGATCTACAACTCCGACTTTAGAAACATCTAAAAAATACAAACAGTAAAAATCAGATGTATCAGGGGCTATTTACTGGGGATGTAGTGATGCATTGATCTACATTTATACATTGATTCAATTAGCGATGCACAATATGGAAATTATTAGGGGTCCACGATTCAGAAATCCTCGCGATTCAATTCGATTTCGATTCTTGGGCTCATGATCCAATTCAAAACGATTCTCGATTCAAAACGTCCATTTTTTTTTTTTCCATCAGTCTGATAGGAAATGTGACCCTCCACGGCAAAACCAGTTGCAAATTTCAAAATTGAGTTATTATGTTTTCGTGAAAGGGCATAAATCAAGCTTCAAAACAATACCTATATGGAATGAATGGGACGACATATGACTGAGATATCAACATTCAAAGGAGTCGGGTTTCTCCTGTCACGCCAAGTGAGAAACGGAGAAATCTGCCTTTGAAGTTGACTATCGCAGCACTCTGGGCGGCTTGGTGTGATGCAGCGACTCGTTTGCATGTCACGGTAGCCTCGCTGCATTCACAGCCACACGGATAGCCTACCTGCGTTAGGTTAACTGAACTTCGAGAGCGAAGATGGATTCGGAGAAATAATATTCACGCTAGTCAACCGATGGACTTAAGCGTAAATAATGTTGAGTAAAGCGGTCAAAACAGAAACTTTTAACATTCTGCTGGAATTGAATTCCTCACCTCAAGAAAGTCACGTTTTTAGGATGGAAAGGGTCAGTTTTTCAGCCAAATTTATTCATAACAGTACAGTATAGACCTTCCTGTTTCAAAACACTAAAAACCAAAAAATCAACATTTTACCCTGCATAGCAACATAAGCGCTTCGTTTTCTCGGAAGCCTCCGTTGCGACAAGCGACTGGTTTTGCCGTGGAGGGTCATGAATGCAGCCCTGAGATAATAGTTAAAGTCGCATTACAAAAATATAAACTTTTGCAAATATAAACTGCAAACCTTCCAACCAAATTAAAACAACAGAATTAGCACTTTAAATAAAGTGTTAATTTAATAAACAAGCAGAGCTGCTTTCTTCTTTCTCACATTGCTATCTGAGCAGAAACGGCATTGCGCCATCTATAGGATTGGCAAACTCCTATCCGGAAAAACAATTAAACTCGCGCCATTACAAAACGGGAAATATGAATTGATTTTGTGTCCTGTATGAATCGATTTTGAATCAGCAGAGATAGAATCGCCATTCTTTTGTGAATCGATTTTTTTGCACACCCCTAGAAATTATCGGCCAGTGCCGATATCACGTTTTTTTCGTGCTTATACTGTATCCGTCGCGATACATAAGGAAAGCAGAGGCAAGCGCAGGCATAGTTGAGTGCGTGAAGTCAAAATATTTCGCTTGTCAAAGTTCCACTTTCGCAAAAACAAAAAAGTCACTTCCCGCGCATGTGGTGTGCCAAGTCAAATCAGGGGTGTGTGATGACCTCCATGTGCACTACCTAGTGCATAGAGAGTTGTTAAGCCACAACTCCGTACCACTATACAACTCATTTTTATACTGTGGTCATCAGCAACTGCTTAGGGACTCTTGAGAGCTGGCAAATTCTTAACTACAGCAGTGGCGATGTGCCCAGTTTGATATTAGGAGAGACACGGCTTTCCTTTTGGAATAACAACAGACTCGGGTCGCCGCTGAGCGTGCATCGATGTCTGTGGTGATGACCCCTAGCATCATGGATGCTTGCTTTGTGCCTCTGAGAATCTCGTCTCCGGACCGCTGCGAGCTTTGCTGAGTGTTTAAGGAAAACGTCTCCACACTGCCACCTTCAGGTCGCCTGAAGCATTAGAGCAGTGTGTCCAGGGTGTGTGTCTTTGTGCAGGAACCCAAGTTCCTTCTGTTTAGCTTGAAAGGTTTATTTTATTTTTATTTTCTCAAATAAGTTCCACATGTTTCAAGCTTTTTGTGGCTTCATTTCATTGTACCTGGGGCCGAACGGCCTAATGTAAATGAATTAAAACTAACGTTCAAGCTCTAACCTACGTGATCTTTGCTCATGTCAGTTATTTCAATTATTTAAAAAGTTGATACTTTACGTTTCATCCGAACGGATTAATCCCAAATGGGGTCGCGGGGGGGACGGAGCCTATCCCGGGCACTTATGGGTGCAAGGCGGGGAACGACCCTGGGCAGCACATGAGACTCACAATACTAGAAAAGACCCTACGACCGACGGGGATCGAGCAGGAGCTTCTCGCGGGCGGCAGTGCCTGCTAACTACAGTATGGTGCCTTGACTTCTGAGGATTTTGAGCCAAGACTCGTAACCAAATTCTGACTCAATCAATTTCCCATTGAAATGAATTGAAATGCCATTAATCCATTCCGGACCCCCAAAAAACACCATTTTTTTTGTTATGTTTTTAAATAAGAAAAATGTGCTTATAAATAACAAATATTATATAAAAACACAATACAATAGAATGTACTGCAATAAACTGGTTTATTAAGTATAATGTACAGCATTTGCTTTGGAGATCAGACGACTTGAAGATGCTTTAGCGAAGGTAGAGGAAAGACTGGACTGAATAACTGAATTACGCCCGCTTTCCTCCCTTTTCATCTCTTGAGGGGTTTTCGATAAAAACCTGTCAATTGTGCTCTGTTTCATCCTCCTTTCAGCATGTTTCTGAAATGAGTTAGGCAGAGTGTCATTAACTAGCGCCGTCGCACGCCCTGCTGCCTCGTAACCCCAATTTTAACTCTCAACTCAAAGCAAAAAGACGGCTCGTATCTGGAAAAACTCATTAGTTGGGACACTCGCAAGTCGAGGTACTGCAGCAGCGTGCCACCCTTTAAGATTATAAAAGTTTATTTTTAAGTTGATACGTTAGAAAATTCTGTTAATACTTTGCCCAGTGTGTTTATGTGCTGTCTCTTTAAAAACATACTTCGATATTGACAATGAGTAGTATGACTCCACCCGTCCAGACTGTCACTAGATCTTGCGTGTTGCCTTTAATTATTTAAAAATCACAAATATATGCACTCTTTCATTAAAATACCGGATTTACGTGGTTTAGTAGTGAATTATGAGTAAATCATAAAGATATTTTTTTATCAAAGCATCAGAATTGTTCATTAATGAATAAAATAATTGTTCTTTAATCATAATCGAAGCCGTCTTCCGTTAATTAAAATGTTTTGGTTTGTCATCATATCGCCCAGCCTAATTTGAAGCCGATTTAACTTTCTCAATAACGTTTGGCCACACAAGTGCATTTACAGGTTTATTCTTTATATGGCCCTAAGCTTATGTCCTTCAGTTAGTGATTTGTGTATAAATATTAGAGGACCCTCGTGGCTGGCCCTTATTTGACCCTTATCTTGGGCCGGTTTGGTTCTTGCCCCCCACCTCTGCCCAGCCTCCACCCTCCACGGTGCTGACCCCTTGCCTCTGGTCCTGCTGGAAGCGCGAGGGCGACTATGACGTCTACTTGTCGCTGCCCGTCTACCTGTGCCGGCGGGCGGGAGGCGTGCGCGCAGGTAACGCCCGGGCCACGCCCTTCACGCCACCGAAAAATAAAACGCCGCCTCGTCTGTCACGTCGTCCGTCTGCTCCGTGTCTGCTGGCTTCCTCCTCCTCCTCCTCTTCATCTTTCCCATCTTTCCTCTTCCTCTTCCTCACCACCTCATGGCCTTAGCTCTGGCCGAGACGCTGGACTAACATGCAGCGGCTGGAGTGCGTCTGTAGCTCAACGGTTCCTAAACTGCAACCCTGATTTGACCAAACTTTAAAGATTTAGTTTTTTTAGCTAGAATATTAACGCTGACCCGGGGTTGAACCCAGGACAGCTAACGCTGGCTGGTGATTGCTAGAGCTGCGCCACCGTCAGAAACATCGTGACCTCCACAGCAAAACCAGTCACTCGTGCAAATTTTTCCAAAATTGAGTTATGTTTTTCATGAAGGGCATAAATCAAGCTTCTACTTGATACCTATATGGAATGAATGGGCGACATATGACTGAGATATCAACATTCCAAAAGTCGGGTTTCTCCTGTCACGTAAGTGAGAAGCGAATCTGCAGCAGAAGTTATTCTCGCTAATAGCACTCTGAGCGCTTATGATGGCGACTACGTTGCATTTACGGTAGCCTCGCTGCATTCACAGCCACCGAATATTACTACCTGCGTTGAGTTAACTGAACTCGAGGAGACAAAGATGGATTTAGATATCTTCACGCTAGTCAGCAGTGGATTTACCGTAAATATTAGTGAGAGCGGTCAAAACAGAAACTTTAACATTCTGTAGATTGAATTCCACACCTCCAAAGTCACGTTTTAGGATGGAAAGGGTAAGTTTTCAGCCAAATTTATTCTGTATTTTGAGTATAGACCTTCCACTGTTTCAAAACACTAAACAAAAATCGAAATTTTACTTGCATAACTTAAACACTAAGATTTTTTCTAAAACACTCCGTTCGACAAGCGACTGGTTTTGCCGTGGAGGGTCACATATTTTAAAATGCGGATTAATCTTACCACCAAGTTTGACCATAACCTTCCACGGCAGATAATTCCGGTGCAGATGTTCATCAGATTGCCAGACTAGACCTGGTTTATTCATAACAGACCATTTTCCCAGACGAGGATTAAGCCTAGTCCTAGACTAGCTTTGAGTTTGAATAGTAAATCTCTATTGGTACTACAATTTAGTCCAAGACTAGTTTAATCTGTGATCAAGAAACCAGCCCAACAAGGTTATGCTAGGACTGGGCATTTAATCAAAATTTCATCGAAAAGGACCTTCAGAACCTCTTACCGACACCATTTTCCCTGATGATTTTCAAATTCTTAAATTTAGTGTAGTAAAATGAGTACTTAAAAGAATTCTCTCACCCCAACCAAATATGACCTCTGCATTTGACCCTTCCATGAAGGAGCAGTGGGCAGCTAACAAGAGCAGAACCTGGCAGTGCTTGGGGACAGTACTTTGCTCATGAGTATCTCGGTATTTTACCTTTACCGATCCAGTTCGATCCATGACCTTCTGATCAGGGGGTCAACTCCCCAGCAATGCGCTGTAACATTTCCACCACATCACTACCAACTGAGCAGTGCTTGGGGGACGATACCTGCGTCGTGAGTACCTCAGTTGTACCTTTACCGGTCCGGGATTTGTATTGGTGACCCTCCGATCACATCGCCAACTGCATAACCGTTGTGCTGCCCAACTGCCCATTTTCACCACATCTGCGTAATTTTGGGGTGTACAGGCGGCGGCTTGTGCTCGCTGACCTTATAAAGCATCAAAGTCTAGAGTGATTGAGTCATGCAAATAAGTCGACGGATGAGAAGAAAGAACAGGTGGGCTCGAAAACCGTAGTTCAGCAAGCGGGGTCTTGACGATATTTTTATCTCCGAAAGGGAGTTCCTGCAGAAATAAGTTTTTGGAACCGCTGCTCTAGCTCTTCTCTTCTTTCTCCTCCTCAAGCCCTCTCTTTTTCTCTCGATCTCTCTCATTCCACTCATTTAATCTGCATGTCTGATGTGCTGCCATTTGCAGTTAGCGTGAAAGGGCCTGTGTTCGCAAACGCGTTTTTGAAACTCTTTAATGCAAGTTCGCGAGCTTCAGCGTTCAGAAGCGCTAAGCGGCATCATGAGAAAAATGCTGGCAGAACGTTTTTTACTACAGCGCTCAAAAGCGTTTCAAGTTTTAGAAGCGGCTGGGCTGCGTCAATGTTACTTCTCTCTTGTCGAGGAAGGAGGCGGTACATACACAGTCAAGAACTCACTAACAACAACGGCGGCGTAGCTGGAGAAGCTTATTTTGGCTTTATTTACACAAGGCAAAAAACTACAGTTATGTGATCAAACCCCTAATACGGTGCTACTCTCCCAGATGTTTTTCTTGCGCGGTTACGGCTGAGGCACTTTCGATCTCTCACGTCTCGAAGACGTATGTATCAAGTTCAAATGTTGGCGCTAACGCCAAGATGCCATTTCTCTCCGTTGTAAAGATAATCTCTTTTATGTCGGCTAAACTACCGATCTCAAAGGCACGTTACAATGTTTACCACGAACACAAGGCGAATCACGGAAGTGCCGATGCAGCTTTTCATAGCGCCCGAAAACACTTTTCTGGAGGCGAGGTTTTGTGACTTTCCAGCGCCCGAAAATGTTTGGTGGATACAGGCCCTAATGCGCCATGCTATCATTGTCTTTAACAGTCAGCAGCAAGGCTTACAAAGCCTTGACCTGACCCGACAGCGACCCATGACCTGTCCCGATCCGATCTGATTTGACCCTCGATGCGCAGCAGGACTGGAGCAGTGGCACTAAAAAAAAAACAGCAGCTGCCTTGTTAAACTAATCCGCACTCCGTCTGCCCAGCCTTAGCCCTTTGAGTTAGAGGCGGCAAATAATTCCAAACTAACGCACTGCATGTTGCGAAAGGCCACAGGTGGCGTAGAGTGGAAAATTCAGCACGGGCCTTAAAATCTCGATTCCGTGTTTGTTTGTTTGTTTCAACACGGCACCCCGTTTGTTCACGATTACTGTCCCATGTCGGTCAGTATTGTGAAGATTGCATAGCGATGCATGCTGTTGCTGCGTTAAAGACTAGTTTCTTTAGACTGCGGCTGGTTAGTTATGAGCACGTGGAGCATGTTAGCCTGGCATTGCGCGTATGGCAGGAAAATGCGTAGTTTTGCATTGGCACAAAGACGTAACTATGGTGTGTGACAGTCACATGACTAGGGTCATGTTCCTGTTTTTTAAGCTGTTGTACTTACTAAGGGTGTTAACGGTTCTCTAAATCAAAAAAATTGGGTTGAACCCTTGAACTGTTAGGACTCTGACCCAGTTCATACCTCTTTTCCCTCTGTTTTTAGGGGAAGGGTACAGCGGATAAAATTGTAACCATAGGATTGGGTGTTCACATCCCGGATGAGGATATTAAAAATACAGTTTGAGCAAGACCCAGTAAATTCTGGGTTTTGTAAATCACCAGAAAAATATACAGCTTGCTACAGAGATATGGGAAGATATGGGCTCTTTCTGTGTTGCAGCTGAAATGACAATTTAAAATGATTTAAATTATTACTATGTTTTTTTAAATTTGGTTTCAAAGATGTTCAATTATAGTTCATTTTACAGGCTGGTGCCAACGTTGGCAGAAAACAAATCGCGCGATCGAGACGTGAGCGTTTGTATCCGCAGTTTTAGGTCCGGTGTCAGAGCCGTTACACCCCTAGTACTTACTCTATTGTTCAGTGCTTTCATTATGCATCATTTTAAGAAATCCTTTTATGGCCTTCCCTGGATCATGTAAGTTTGATTTTTTTCGAGACGTTATGGATTGAAGATGGTGATTGTAAGTTTACAAAATGATAATCTGGGGTGACGGTGGTCTAGTAGATAGGATATACTCCCCTCACCGAAGAGGCTGTGGGTTCAAATCCTAGTTCTTGCATTACCATCATCGGGTTTCTGAGAAAGACCTGTAACCCCAATTTGCTCCATTTGAACTGGCAACTTAGAAACTCCAGTGATGGTAATACAAGAGGTAAGTTGAACCCCACAACCCCTAGGTCAGGGCGTGTATCCCTAACACTAGACCACCATCACCCCAGGTTAGCATACACGCCTCTGCACGAAGAGGTTGTGGGTTTAAGTCCTACCTCTTGCTCAGGAACCCAATGATGGTAACACAAAAAGTAGGATTTGACCCCATAACTGACTTGTTCAGGGTGTGTCCTGCGTCTGGACCACCATCTTTCCAGGTTATAATATAAACCTCTGAACAAAGAGGTTGTGGGTTTAGAACCTACCTCTTGATCAGGAACTGAATGATGGTAATGCAAGAGGTTGGATTTGAACCTACAACCTACCTCTTGATCAGGAAGCCAATGCATATCTTGCTGCTAGACCACCATCACCCCAGGTTAGTATATATACCTCTGGACAGGAGGTTGTGGCTTCAAATCCTACATCTTGCTCAGCATCTCAGTGAGGGTAACACAAAGAGGTAGGATTTGAATCCTGCTACTCTTGATCCAAGACATGTATCTATTGCTGGACCATCACCCCAGGTTAGTATATATATCTCTGGACAGGAGGTTTGTGGCTTCAAATCTGTCTTGCTCCAGCATCTGTGATGGTAACACAGAGGTAGGATTTGAGCCTCTTCGTCCCAAGGCGTGTCTAACTGCTGGACCACCATCACCCCAAGTTAGCATATACACCTCTGGACAAAGAGGTTGTGGGTTCGAATCTACCTCCCTTTTCTATCATTGGGTCCCTAGGCAAGACCTTTAACTAGGTGCTCAGGGAAACTGTCCCTGAATTTAGGAGATGGAAGTGGTTCTGGATGAAAGCGTCAGTGCTGTAACTGTATCCTTGCCTTCATTAAAATAGCTTGCAAATGAACGATGTGTAAAAATCTGACCTTTGTTGCACCCACATAATTCTCTTTTTCCAGCCGAACTGGCCCAGATAGCCTTGAACCAAATCTGGCGCCAATAAACCTCTCCCCATACCCCCAAGAGGCGACCCCGTCACCAAAGCGCACCCTGAATAGCGACCCGCCCCTCTCTCCTATCCGCCCCTGCCCTCCCTGCTTTCCCCGAGGACGGGCAACTTCAGGGAGTTTCCTCTGCCCCCGCCCGCCGTCGCCGCCCTCGCCCTTCGCCCGCCCTGCGCGAGCCACCACCAGCTGCTGCTGCTGGCCTCCTACACCCCTTCTGGCGCTGCGGTGCCGACCCAGCCCGGGCCCCGCCGCCAAGCCCGTGCCCTGCATCATGATCAGCGGCCCAGCCAGCGGACGGCCATCCACCCGGGCGGCTGCCTTATCCACCGCTGCTGTTGAAGCGCGCTGGAATACCGGAGGAGCGTCCTCTTCCAGTCACCATCCAGCCTCTCAAAATGTGAGGTGTCAAAGCGGCTTGAGTGTAATGCTAACTTTGTCAGCGCCTGGAAAGCAATGCTTGGGGCCAGCTCATGAGTACCTTAGTGGTACCTTTACTGGTCCAGGATTCCAACCCTGCTGATCGCGGGGCAAACGCCCTAACCGTTACGCTGCAAACTGCCCAACCAAAGGTTAAAGTCTGATTGCAAGCAGTTGGTAGCGTAACGGTTAGGGTGTTTGCTCCCTGATCAGAAGGTCGCCGGTTGGAATCCTGGACCGGTAAATAGTACCGCTGAGGTACTTATGAGCAAGGCACCGTCACCAAGCAGTGCTGCCCATGTCAGCTGCCCACTGCTCCTTCACGGATGGGTCAAATGCAGAGTTCACATTTTCATTGTGGTGCCGTGTGCACTTCAGCAGTTGTAACCCTAGCAATTCTCATACGAAAAAGTCACAAAAACCACGCAAGTGGGTTTTACGGGCACATTGGTGAACGAGACGTTAATATTATTACTGTGTCACATTGGTTATATTTTAAAACGATAATAATAAACTTGAGTCACGTAGGCTGTCATTTTTAAATCAGGGCTGAGGACGACTACTCCGACGAAGACGAAGAGGAGGACGAGGAGGAGGAGGAAGAGGATGAGGAGGAGGAGGACGAAGACGAGCCGTCCCCTGAACACCTCCCTCCCCACCACATGCCACCGGAGCTGGAGCCGCGCAGCCGCAGGTGCCTGGTGGGGGAACTGAACGTCAGCGTCATCCCTGAGGGCAACGACAGCAGCGAGGAAGAAGAGGAAGCAGACGAAGACCACCAGGAAGACGAAAGTGATTCGGACGGCCCCGTGCTCTACAAGGACGAGGATTCGGACGAGGAGGATGAGGACGACAGTCCACCCAGTAAGCGAACGCTTCTAACACAGCGCCGAGTCAAGCGAGCGTGAAAGCGCTTAGCGAGGGCGGAGCTTTTGGAGCGTAGTGCACAACATTTGAAGGAAAAGTCTCTTCCCGCTCTATGTGGTGTGCCAAGTCAAGTAGGGCGCGTGTGACACTCCATGTGCACTACCTAGTGTGTAGAGAGCCGTTAAGCTACAACCTTGGATATTTCCTCAGATGCATACTACCACATAGAAAAGTATGATAAGAGCGTCTTACCTTCCATACTATTACGTGCGGTAGTACGCGGCTCGAGACACGGCCCTCGTGCGAGCTCACATTCGCCGTGTGAGGCAGTACGCAGTTTAGTTAATTCCTGGCTAATTCCTGAGTTGCATACTACCACATAGAAAAGTATGATAAGGGCGCCTTACCTACCATACTATTAAGGGCACTAGTACACGACTTGGGACACAGCCCATGTGTGAGCTCACATTCGCACATGACGCACGCATGAGCTCCTATGAAATATGTGTGTGTGTGCGTGTGCAATCATGTGTCTGTGTCTGCATGCATGTCTGCGCTCTGTGTGTGATCTGTGTGTGTGCGCATTTTGTTTGCGTGTGCGTGTGTGCGCGTGTGTGTGTGTGTGTGTGTATGAGCATATTGTTGGCATTACAGCATGTGCCATATGATGCATACATGTGCTCATATGAAGGAAGAACACTCCAATCTGTTTTGGCATATTACTGACTCTGTGTGTGTGTGTGTGTGTGTGTGTGCACGAATGCGCAGGTGCTCTAGCCAGCAGGGTGAAGAGGAAGGACACGTTGGCACTGAAGCTGAGCAGTCGTCCCTCAGCTCCAGACCGGTCGGCTCCGGAGCGCCAGACCCGAGTGGAGCACACCACCCTGTCCTGGCAGAGCAAAGAGCAGTGGGAGGCCATCCGCACACAGATCGGCACCGCCCTCACGCGGTACACACACACAGCACAACACACACAAATCAGTATCACGATTAATCAAATTTTAACCTCGATTATGATTAATGAATGATTATTTTTGCTTTTCCTGTTTTTTGTTTTTTGCAAAGTTCACTGACGGGACAGTACGTGAGCATACATTGGGGGGAAAAACAGAATTGTTTTTTTAAGTATTCATGGAAGTAAAAAATTATTTATAGAATAGTTATTGGCGGGATAATATCGGTTAGAGGTTCAGTAAAATCCCAGTTCTAACTTCAAGTCAGTGGAGATCTTCACTGGTCTCATGATTTGATTAACTATTCGATTTGATGGATCACAGTGCGTCCCATTTTTCCACGTTGTTGCACATTGCACACAGATTGGCCATGGACAAGAGATCAGGGATGTTCTTTTTAACTAGGATTTTTATGCTGTAGCCAGAAAGTCTCCAAGCAATAAACTTGTCTTGATTCTAGACACACACTGGGAAAAAAAAAAAACGAATTTTTATTTTTTACTTATTAATAGAATTTAAAAAAATAATCAATTAAACGTTATGATTGTCACTTTGATTAAATTTTCAGTTAATCGCTCAGCCCTAATTCCCACACTTGTGCAAGGTTGAAAGAGAGTTTAACCAACAAAGTTTTCCTAATTTCCAGGCGACTGAGCCAGAGGCCCACAGCTGAGGAGCTGGAGCAGAGAAATATTCTACAACGTGAGCGTTTTCTCTTATCTTTACCAACCTGCTGCTCTGCACTCGTACAAGCACAAAAAGCCAGGACTTCTGTAGAGTCGTTTTGTATGTGTTGTGCTCTTCTGCTTTGCAGCTTTTGTACATTTAGAGCACAATTTCTGTTTATTTGCACTGAGGTCGGGCGATATTGGTTTTTCAGGGCCGATATCGATACCAATTATTGCTAGTTAACGCTGCCGATAACTGATATTTGGAACCGATGTGCAAAAACAAAAAGAAAATCTGACAGTTTTGAATTTTACAAACCTCAAGTTCATCTGAAACTCTCCATCTCAGAGCTTTACGCTGCGCTTGTGTGTGAGTGTGGTGTGAGTGACAACAAGGCTTCAGCATTGATTGACTACTCCTTGTGTGACATACAGCCAATCAGAGACTGTTGTAGGCGGGACATTAATTGAAGCAGCGAGTCGAGAGCAAACAGTACAGAGAGAAGAGACGGCAGTGGAGCCACAGTAGCGCGCCGTGTAACTACTTAATTTCGGTGATGGTCAGAATTAAACACCGATACCGATAATCGACCTCCGATAATTGACCCGACCTGTATTTGATCAACCCTTAATCTGCACAACAAAATTTTGCATTGAACATACAACCTGTCCTTCCAGTGCTGAAAGGCATCCATTCATGTTATATGACATGCAGATTTAATTTGATTTCCGTAACGCTGCGCTCGTCAGCATCGCGTTCAAGCTTGCGTTGTAGATATTAATGCAAATCACATTCTGGAGGAAAATAATCATCTCGCTTCTCTCCAGCCAAGAATGAAGCAGATCGACAGGCAGAGGTTCGGGAGATCAAACGCAGGCTCACCAGAAAGGTAAAATATTATTCAGCATACTCAAATGCCAAAATATCTGAATTGTAATATTTCCATGTCATTGTCAGGATTTGGATAGTGAGGAATAACTGCCTGAAACTACTTACTATAATCATGTTTACTCACTCTCGAATACAGGTTGGAATATTTATTGATTGTGTGTAGAAACCACACCGCTCAACCAAAACATTACAGCCATGAAAGGTGATGTCAGTTGTGTTGATTACCTTCCTTCAGCGCCACCTGTGGCTTGTATTCTGGCGGGGATCGACCACAAAACAGAGCTGTGCGATATGATGAAGTATATCAGATGATGAAATTAAAACGTCTATGGTTTCATGTTATATACCCTGTCGTTTATTTTGTGGTGACTTTTACGGCAATATTTGCTGATGGTTTGGATGAAGGTTTGTAGTAGTCACCACGGCACCACATGGATGTAGGCACAGAGAATGCTATGGTGTTATATTTTTGCCTTAATTCTGAGCGTGCAGTGGCACTTTCACAAGCAACATGTGGCGTCTGTGCCCTCTCAACTCTGCCTACATTAGTGCTCTAAACACTCCGCGCCCTTGAGCTCAGGTCTATGGAACGCCAAAGGTGCCGCAATTCTAGAGCGTCGTTAAAAGTGCCGCGATTTGCAGCCGTTAACACCATAAAAAGCAACGTTTGAACACAAGTCATTAGAACGCAGCAAAAAGCAGTGTTTTCAACAGCGTCAAGCACAAAAAACGTTAAAAAAAAAAACATTTGCACCTTTGGTGTTCTACAGTATATGATGGTGGGAGGAGTTTTTGGAGTTGAGGGCGCACAGACAAGATTTATATCGCACAGCCCTACCACAAAGCACTGATGTACGTCACACTGAATAAGAGCGTATATAAGCCTGTGGGATGTGCCGGAAAAACAAGTCCAATCCATGGAGGCCTCACAGGATTTTTAATAATCTGCTACTGAGGGTTTGGTAGTAGATATTACAGAAACCATCTGAGGTCTGCTGAAGTCCATGGTTTGGTGGCAGAAGGGCTAATCAGTGTTGCACGGTCCTCAGGTGGTCATAATATTATCGCTGGTCGCTGTACATTAATCAGGAGACTGTTAATAGGGTGCACAGTGCATTTCAGTTAGTCAGTGTGTTTTCTGAAGTAACTCAAATTTCACTTTTCTTAGTTGAGTCAAAGGCCGACAGTTGCCGAGCTGCAGGCCAGAAAGATCCTGCGCTTTCATGAGTACGTGGAGGTTGCACATGCTCAAGACTACGACCGCCGTGCTGACAAGCCGTGGACCAAACTCACACCTGCGGACAAGGTAACGCGTCCCGGTCAAACGATTTCACATCGAACGGTGGGTCGATCCGTTTGGCTTTTGTCTCTGCAATCTTAACTCTCTGTGTTTTTGTTCAGGCTGCAATCCGAAAGGAACTCAACGAGTTCAAGAGCTCAGAGATGGAAGTCCACGAAGAGAGTAGAATTTATACCAGGTATGAGTTCATGGGTGAATCCCATTTAGACTGAGGGGTTCCCATCTGAAGGGCTGGCTACCCCTTCAGATGGAGATTTTTCAGAGGCTCACTCCAAATGGAGGGGTATTAGATTTCCCAGAATGCCCTGCGAAAAACTGTTAGCAACATTTCTGCAGAACTGAAAGTAGAGTTGTGGTCAAGACCGCCTAAACAGAGACAAGACCAAGATCAGGGCAGGACGAGACCAAGACCAGACCAGAGCACGTTTTACACCACACGACAAATAAGTGGAAGATGCAAAGTCTAAGCAACATTAAAGATGTTTAATGTTGCTAATAAAGATTTCTCTCTTACATATCTATAATGAGGAACTCACTTCACTAAAAACAGATAAACAAACTGATCACATCATATGTTAAACTCAACAAACCGCAGTGAACACTCCTGAAGACCAAACTCACTGTTTTATTGATCTGCAGAGTTATTACGCAGAGACATTTTATAGCTTAGTGCTGTGAAGAACAATAAAGTTAGTGCAGGTGGAAACACTTCTTTATTCATTTGGTACCTATCTGGATACAGAATAAAATTATTGATAAAAAATAATACATTTTCTGTATTTATTTTTTCCCTATTGATTACTCTATAACATTATAAAATAGAAGAAATACCTTCTGATCAATTGAAAATGAAGAAATACTAAAGTTAAAGAACATTATTGGCTATAAAATGAGCTGCTTTTGGCCTTTCTGCAAGAGAACTACATTTTTGTGCATGATGGCATTACATGTTAGGGTCGCTAACGCTTGTTTATATCACAAATAATCCAGTTAATGTCTTTTTACTCGGTTACTTCAGTTTTTGTGCACGGAAATACTCAGAAATAATTTCACATACAGAGGAATGAATATTAAATGTAATATTAATTAAAACACTAATTAATAAAGAACACAAAATGTCTGCATCAGATTCAAAGAGTTTTAATAGTAATATTGTGGTAGAATTGTGGTCTCGGCTGGTCTCCAAATAAAATCCTCAGTCCTTTTTGTCCCAGTCCATGACAAAACCGAGTACAAATACGACCGAGTCTGAGACGAGACCGAGACTTTTAAAAACTGGACTCCGAACTTGAGTACTACAAAACTACCAAAAAGAGACATACAAATGTATGTAATTTCTCTGTCAATAAAGAATTTTAAATGAAAACCACCGGTCTATTGTCTAGTTTGACTTGTGGTTGTATTCTTCATTAACACCACAGAATAAAATCACTAGTGTGATGTCACTCGCTGTTATACCTCTCCGCTTTGCGGTGTCCCATTTCGTAGGGGTAGATTTCAAGGGGCCAAGGGTAGAAGTGAGATTCACCACAGTCTAATTTTTATATATTTAGAAAATTATATGTGCAACAGTGAATTATGCTTGTATTATTTATTATTTCTACAAAGTGTAGCTCTAAACTTCCCTTTGCATGCCTCTGTTGTTCTAGATTCCATCGTCCTTAACCTCATTCACTGGCTGGAAAGTGAAGCACTTAAGCGCCTCAGGGT